>JAJONR010009805.1:0-16897 GCA_029582245.1 Solanum etuberosum
GGGGGGGGGGGGGGGGGGGGGGGGGGGGGGGGGGGGGGGGGGTTGGGGTGGCGGTGGCATAAAAATGAAAATTTCTAAACTTTGAAATATTTTTTCAAAAACCATTTAAAAATTGTTTTTTGATGGGGGTGGCCTAGATTGGGGTGGCGCGGGGAGAGGGGGTGTAGGGGTGGGGCTGGTGTGAAAAATGAAACTTTTTAAAATTTGAAATATTTTCCAAAAACATTTTTTTCTTAAAAAAGAATTTTGAAAGTAAAAGCTTGGGTGGGGGTGGTGGGGGTTGGTGTAAAAATAAAAAAAAATTAAATTTGAAATATTTTCATAAAATAATATTTTTTTTAAAAAAATGATAGGGATGGCCTTGGTGGGGGTAGGGGTGGGGTGGCATAAAAATGAAAGTTTTAAAATTTGAAATAATTTTCCAAAACAATTTTTTTTTTTTAAAAAAAAATTACGGGGTGGCCTAGATGGGGGTGGCCCGGGGTGGGGGGAGGGGGTAAGGGATTGGGTGGCGTAAAAAATGAAATTTTTTAAAATTTGAAATATTTCCCAAATTCTTTATTCGAATGGCTTGGGTGGAGGTTGAGTAAATATGAAATTTTTTAAAATTTGAAATATTTCCCAAAAATAATTTTTTTTTTAAAATATTGACCGGCGTGGCGGGGGAGGGGGTGGCCTTGACAGGGGGGACGGGAGTGCCGTAAAAATTAAAAAAAAAAATTTGAAATATTTTTCAAAAGCATTTTTTTGGGGGGTAGGGAGTAGGGGTGGTAGAGATTGAGTGAGGGAAAAAATCTTAAAATTTGAAAAAAATTCAAAAATAATATTTAAGTGTTTTTATTTTTTTTGATATTTGAAATTTTTTTAAAAAAAAATTAAAAAAATTAAATTATTTTTTTGAATGGGGCGGGTCGGGTACGGGGTATGGGTAGGGTAAGAAAAAAAATTGAAGGATGAAGTAGAGTTTCGAAAAATATTTTCCTTAATTTTGGAAGGGAAGTCATTTTTTCTTAAATTTGAGGAAAATGAATTGATTTAGAAAACATTTTTCCAAACATTTAAGCCCATCAAACATGGGAAAATTGGAAAATATTTTCCTCCATACCAAACACACCCTAAGTTTTCAACTATATTCACTTAAAAAAAGAGAGTATTTATATGTTGAAGGAAGGTGTTCTTGTTTTCCTCAGTTTGAACTCTTCAACTGCTCCAGAGTTGCATGAGTTGTACGACGTTGTTGGGTTGTTGTATCCTGGAGGAGACAAGTCGAGAGTGATACTACTGGATCAGTGTAAATTATGTTGTAGTGGGTTTGAATCTCCTTAAAGAGAGCGAGATATTCGTGCTTCAGCCTAAAGATTTCATTATTCATTTTTGTTATTTTATTTTCAACTGTAATTATATTATATTTGGTATATTACACCAACAGGTTATTTGATCATTCCGACCTTGTGGTTTGCCTTGTTTGTTGTTGTTGTTGATTTTTATAAACATATTTGGATTTAGTCTAGTGCTTCCATAGACTTGCTATATTTGGAGCCTTTAGGCCTTATTTCTACTCCAAAGCCAATTCGAACGGTTTAGCTCCTTATAGACTAGTGTAGCAGACTTAAGTATGAACTTAGACTAAGCCTAAGTTTAGGCATTGACTCGGCTTTGACGACCTTCTATCTATCCTCCCTATTTCTACGACCCTGTATGTTATATTTGAGATTTCAAGCTTCGCTTAGACACTTGGGACTAAAGTTGGTTCGATCTTAAAATGTGGTACTGATTACTTGGGGGTGGACATCGTTCCATAGTGGTTCTTGGTGATGATTTCACATGAGATCCTTCAACAACCCTTTATAGTCACAGATTCTAGTTCAGGTCATGCTGCTCATTATCCTCTATGGATTTGATTACTATTGGTCGTTGATTCAAGGTCTGGTCATGACACTTTAGAGCCTCTACAGAGTCGATACACATTGGATACGGCCTATGTCTCCTTTGGAGACCATCCACGGTTCAAGTTCTGGGCTCTGCACTCTTTAACTTTGGGTGGATTTTATTGGTTACTTGGAAGTTATTCGTGGTTAGAGGTCCGGTCTACGCCTTTTCCGAATCTGGACTCACCATATTTTATTTTTAGTAGATTTAGCTATTATGTGTACCTATTGGACTTACGGGGGCCAATTTAGGTTTTACATAAATTTGCGCATGAGTGTACCTTATGGGCTAATGGGTCCAGTTACGTTTAGCTTAGATCTACTTAATTATTTTCTATTGTAGTACACTCGTGTGCATTTCTTTTACCGCTTTGACCTCTGTTTGTGTCTGGATCCAATCATTGCATATTGTTTACTTGTCCTGCTCGCTCAACCTGTGATGCCTACTGAGTACCTTTTTTTTGGTACTCATACTACACTTTGCATCTATTGCGTGATGCAGGACCGAGAACAAGCTACTATCATTGATTACTCGAGCCTGTTGCAGCTTGGATCAGAGGCAAGGTTGAGCACTTGGCGTCCTGGACTTACATGCCTCTACCCATATTTTTGTTAGCTAGTCTTTTGATTTTTGAGACAACTTTGTATTTGAGTCCACTCTTGGGACTTGTACTCTTTTTGTTTAGACAACTCTTAACTTTTGACTTCCAAGTTTTTGGAGGTATCTATTGTAGATAAATCTTTTGGCTTGCTTTCATTGTTTTTTATGTTTATGCTATGAATTTACTGCTTCCACATTGTTTCTACCCTTATATCAATTACTTGATGTTCTGGGTTAAGGGTTGGCTTACCCACTAGTGAATTATAGTAGGTGCCATTATGACTCGAGAAATTGAATCGTGACAAAAGCATGGAAAACTATGCAAGTAATAAGTCTCAAATCTTTAATGATGACACTATGCTTTATCCATTTGTTAACGCAAAATATTTTGAATGATACATAGTCCTGTCATAAATGTCAAAAAGTTGCAATTGTACCAAGAATTGAGAAATGCTCATTGGCAAAAATTAAAGCGATTTTTGTCCCGCATCAAACTATATTGTTTATTCCAACAATATAATTATCGGAAAATAAAAGATCGACACATGCATTAGAAACTAATGTACCAAAAGAAGAATAACCTTAAATGGTTTCCTATCTATTAATAAGGTTTATACATAATCTAAAATAGGTTTGCAAATTATCATATGCAATGCAAGAAAAATTAAAAGTAGAAAGAAAGAATCAAATGTACAATTTTAAAACCGAAATGCTCTATCATTAAAAAAATAAGTCTTTGTAACTAAAATGTTCAAGCATACATATCTAATTATTCACTTGTGAAGATCCATTCTTCGTTACTTTCAAGCTGAGACTATTGTATAGTTCTCGTTAATAGTGGTCTTGAAACCTTCCTCCAATTTGTGTCAGCCTTTAACATGTTGGCCTTTAAAAGGTGTGAATGGAAAATGAAGTGTTGTGACTTTTATGAATAGATGTGACTTTAATAAAAAGTTGTGACTTTTATGAGGAGTTGTTACTTCTACGAAAAGCTGTTGTAACACCTCGGATTCGAGAAGATGGAAAAATCCAGCTTTCCAGGATCTGGTGTCAGAACCAACGGAAGCAACCGACGGACAGTATGTCAGACCACGGACCGTATGTTAGACCATAGGTGGGGTCCCGTCGTTGGGTTCCAGACTTAGGGATCTCTGATCCCACCCACGGCCGAACAATACGGTCCGTGGTTGGACCTACGGGCCGTAGGTTAGGGTCAGCAGCAATTTAGAGGAAAATGGCTTTTGGTTCAACTTCAAACGGTTATATCTTTTAGAGAAAAATGAATTAGGTAGAACATGACCTATAATTGAATCCTCTTTCCAACGACACCGAGTTTGATAAAATCCAAGCTCGGAGTAAAAAGTTATGCTCGTTTTAGTGAAGCCTTTACGGGCAGGCCATGAACCACGACCCAGTCTACGGGCAGTGGTTCAAACGACGGCCCGGCAGTCCACTCGTGAGTGGCACTAGGTCCCTAGAATTCAATTAGTTCCTTGATTCCACATAACTTGTTTAGACCTACGGTTTGTAAAATCTTGGGAATTGTGGTGATTTCAGCTGCTATAGTATCCATAGTCTAAATAATATGTTTTCTTGGAAACGTGGCTTAATTCCTTGTATAAAACTCAGAACCCTAGTTTGTGTAAATTCTCTTAGTTCATGAATTATACTTGCTAGGTCAGTTAGGCAGAAAATCATGCTCCAGATTTCGAATGTCACATTCTCAGTATATAAATGTTGCATTCTTAGTTAGCATGTCAGTATTTTGGGCTATTCAATATTTAGTGCATTTCAGCTTCATATGTATTCAGTTGGGAGTAGACTTAGCACCGAGTCAGACTAGGGTTCAGCGTACCCTCATAATCCCAGAACTACGTGCCCGCGTAGGATTATAAGTCCCCTCTGGTGGGCAACAATATAAGTGATCACGGCACAGTCATGCCTCTATACCCCTGGCAAGGTATATTGGGTCCCCTCGATGGGGCATATATATCGGACTCCACGTTTAGCTCATGTGGTTTATGTCGGTTAATAGTAGCTTCCACAGTCAGACTCTTAGTGCATTGACCAGGTTTTCAGTAGTTTCTTCAGTATACAGTTCATCATGTTATCTTCATTATTAGTACTTGGTCAATGCATTCAGTTTATATTTTAGTTATCTATATCCTTGTTCAGATTATATCACTACTCAGTTATGTATTTTTCAGCCTATATACTTTATTCATCTTAGTATCTATATCATGCATGCTCAGTACATTCCAAGTACTGACGCATACTTTGCGCAACATCATTTCATGATGTAGGTTCAGGTACTCAGCATCCAGATCACGTATAGATCGATTCTCGGTTCGCATTCAACAGCTTTAGTGGTGAGTCCTCATATTCCGAGGACAATAAACATGCTTTCATTTTAGTCACTATTTTTAGTTTCAGTCTTGCTAGATTTAGCTGAGGGGATGTCCCAGCAACTCAATTCAGTTAGAGGCTTTTCAGACATAGTAGTAGATTCAACTTGAGTTGTTAAGTGGTTGTTTAGTTATCACTAAACTCCTATGGTTTCACATTTACATTCAATCTATTTGGGTTTTGTCCCCACACCAGATATTTATTGATTTAGCTTCCGCATAGTTCATGCTTCACTTAATTATTTTTAGTATGCTTATGATATGCTCGACTCAGGATTAACTTGGGGTCACTCGTGATCCTAGGTCCCATGTTACGTCAAGGGGGTAGCCTCGGGGCTTGACAGTTGTGACTTTGATGAATCATTGTGACCTTTCCAAAGGATTGTGTCTTTTTCAAAGAGTTGTGACCTTTTCAGTAAGGCACAATAAACACCTTTTCACACTACCATTTGTTGTCTATAGATAGAGGGATTTCTTCTCATTTTAAGAGAACTAATTTTTTGGACTTCTTCTACTACGAAATCTAATATTTTAAGTGTATTTTATTGCCATTGAGTGGTTCACTAACATCGTGAGTATAGGTATTGATAAAATGGTGAGTTAGTTCATTCTATCATGGGAGGATATATTCCATTAACCTTAGGTTCTTGAGGGAAATAATTTTTCCAATACATACTAGCTAGTAACTATAATTACATTCATTTGGATGTTAATTGAATTACCTATGGTATATGACCTCCAAATTCATCAAATAAATGTGAAAACCACTTTCTTAAATGTATAGGTGGAGGAAGAAATTTACATGGAACAACTCAAGGGTTTTGTTTTTCCTGGTAAAGTAAAGAAAGTGTATTAACTTGTTAAGTCACTTTATGGACTAAAACAAGCACAAAAACAATGACATGATAAATTTGACCAAACCATGTTGGTAAATGGATTTAGGAATGATAGCAGTGATAAATGTGTTTACATTAAAGACAATTGAATTCACAAGGTCATTATTTGTTTGTATTTTGATGACATGTTAATCATCAGTAGAGACACTAATGACATAAATGCTACTAAACATATGCTAGAAAGCAAATTCGATAAGAAAGATCTTGGAGTTGCTGATGGGATCTTAGGTATAAGAATCCTTAGAACTCCATAATATTTAGCATTGTCACGGTCTCATTACATTGAAAAGGTACTTAACTAGTTCAAATATTTGGATTTTAATACTGTAAAACTCCAATAAATGTGAGCTTTTAACTACAAAAGAGTGAAGGAGAAAGTAACTCACAGTTGGATTATTCTAGAGTATTGGGAAGTATGATGTATATCAGGGAGTGTACACAATAATATATAGCATCTGCTATTAGTAAACTTAGTCGGTTCACGAGTAATCCCAATCAAACTGATTGGATGACAATGAAAAGAGTTTTAGGTTATTTAAAACATACTCAAAAATATGTCTTGTAATATAACAAATATCCAGCACTATTGAAAGGATATAGTGATGCAAATTGGATCACCGGATCAAATGAAGTAAAATCCACAAGTGGATATGTATTTACTTTTGGTGGAGGAGCAGTCTCTTGGAAATCTTCCAAAGAGATATGTATCGCTAGCTCTACAATGATCTCTGAGCTTTTCGCTCTAGATAAGGTTGGTGAATAAGTTGAAAATCTCTGAAATTTCTTGACAGATATTCTTTTTTGGATCAAACCTTTGACATCAGTATGCATACACTTTGATATAGTCAAGATACAATAGGTAGGGCATGGAGCATGGTATATAACAGAAAGTCTCGCCATATAAGACGTAGATATATTAACGTTAAGAAACTACTCTCGATTGGAATTATCACATTTGACTATATAAAGTCAAAAGATAATGTGTCGGATCCACTTATAAAAAGGCCTAACTAGAGAGAAAGTTGAAAGATCATCTAACGGAATGGATTTACGGCTTAGTACAAGTCATCATGGCGGTAACTCTACCTAGGAGACTGGAGATCCCAATAGCTAGGTTCAAGGAGAAAACAATATTGTGATTGACTGTTTGACATTGTCAACCAACTCAATCCATTCTTACGAGGGAGGTAATGCTCAAGAATAAGAATAAAACTTTAAGACTTGTTAATGAGTTAATGAAGCCTAAAGTTTATAATGATTTGACCAAATAGTGTATCTATGTTATAACACGTGTTAGAAATCACCTATATGAGTATGAAGTGGAAGCCGCTTCAAAGAGTCATTGTAAAAAGCCTATTCTCTATACACTTATGAAACTAGGAGGTATTCATGGATGAAACGAACACAACCATAAGAACCATAAATGGTAAATGGTTGATTGTGTGACATATGGTTGTCTAGGTAGACACCAAAGCTCGACGGTTTCAAGAATATCATATCTACCGATTGACCGAGTATATCCGACATATGTTCACTACAGAAAATTCAAAGAGAAACCCAATTATCCAGATGCAATTAATTCTTGCTTGTAAAGTATACACACTTGTCCATTTCTTTGTCTTAGATCATTCCCCATTCATGCAGGGGATTGTTGGGTTTTAAAATGTGTGAATGGAAAATGAAGAGTTGTGACTTTTATGAAGAGTTGTGACTTTAATGAAAAGTTGTGACTTTTATGAGGAATTGAGACCTCTATGTAAAGTTGTGACTTTTATGAAAGGTTGTGACCTTTCCGAAGGATTGTGAGTTTTTCAGAAGGTTGTGACCTTTCAGGTAAGGCACAATAAAAACCTTTTCTCACTACCCTTTGTTGTCTATAAATAGAGGGATTTCCTCTCATTTTAAGAGAACCAATTTTTTGGACTTCCTCTTCTATTAAATCTAGCTAGTATTCGAAGTGTACTTTACTGTCGTTGAGTGGTTCGTTGATACCATGGGTATAGGTATCGATACACCGGTGAGTAAGATCGTTTTATCTTGGGAGGATATATTCCATTAACCTCGGGTACTTGAGGGGAATAATTTCCTTAAGTATCTTAGGAATACATGATGAACAACAATCTTATGGAAATTACTATACTGTTGATATTTCTTGTATTCTACTAATTGAGGGAAACAAATCATGGTAGTAGAAGATTAAGGCACTGCTTCTCTAGAATTTGATGCCCTGTTTAGCAAGGTCGAAGTGGTAACGTACCAGAAGAATTGGCAGTATTCTAGTTAAAGATTACACTAGGTAACCTGCTTATTGTTTATCTAAGGAGGAAAATAGTTTCTAAAATTTAACTCTTCTGATATTTATCATGTGTGTCTTTGAAAAAAGATTTGCAAATCATATGTTTTTTGAATGAATTTTCCTTGGCAAATAGTGTTGCCTTTAAAATTCTTTAGTTTGCCTAATGAGATATACATTTTTTTTTTGATAAGATAGTCTGTCAAAATATTTTAGTTGGAAGACTATTTTAAAAGAAAAGCATATATATGCGATAATCTAAGAGTATGTTTTATTTTGTTTGGAGACGAATTTTTTTTGTAGTTTTGTACTTCGTGTGAAATTTGACTGTGTCTTATTTTTGTAGTTTTCTACTCTGGATATATTAGACTGTTCAATTGGTTTGAAGAATATAAAAACTTCACCTAATAAGTCAGTGTTGTACTTTTGATTTTCTACTCCGTTTGAACTCGAAACTGATTTGAAATCATAAAAATTTCATCCACATGCAAAGTTAATTCAATTGAAGATTTGAAGAATTTTAAACTTCATTGTTAAATAGAAACAAATTGTACAAAAAAGTTATCTTTATTGTTAGTATTCTAAATACTAAGGTGTATGTCTAATTGTGATAGCAAAAAAAGAGGTCAGTGACTCAAAGTTTGTGATTTTGTGCCTATAATAGGTGCCTCTATGGGAGGAACTTTGTCATTGTGTAAATATTGTCAAAGAAAATTGAAGCACTATAATTCTTTTGTAGAATAATATTTCGAAAAGAGGTTTCATGTTGCCAATGACATTTGGATAGTATGGAAAAAATTATGTGGTAAAACTATTTTCAAATATTTGAAAAATATTTTTGAGATCATATTTAAAATGTGGGGGTTCTTTGCTTATGACAAAATTAAAATTAGACTTAGTGTCTGACTTAAAATTTGATGCACAAGATAAGAAATAATTCAATGATACTTTTGTATTATGTTAGAACCATAAAAAATTTTGAGTATATTTGATGCTAGGTAATTTTCCCGCGCTTCGCGCGATCAAAAATAATAATTGCATTGAACTTGCAAATAATCCTTTGTTAATATTCATACATTAAAAATAATGGAAAAAATAGGTTCTTAAAAAAATATTAGCAATATTCCAACATGAGTTTGATTATTTATCATTATCATATAACTCAAGAACCTCTAATGAATTAATTATTCACGAAATAATAAATAATTGGTTCTTTAATAATCATTAAAAGGAAAATAAATAAGAAAATAAAAATATATATACAAAGGCATTTCGTAAGAAAAAGAACACATTTAAGTTGCATAGATTATACAATTGCGATATATATCTCAGGAAAAAATTTAAAAATTTGTTAACATATTCAAAAAAGAAATTACTCTTGAATATGAAAGTAATTATAACTTTTGAACTTGCATAATGAATTTCTTCAATTGATAAGTGAGAAACTTCATATATATGTAAAAATAGATAATATGTAAGCTTATATATAGTACTTTTAAGTTATAGAATTTTATATAGAATATCAAAACATGAATTCTTGGAAGTGAGTATAATAATTATTTTCTGCACAATGAATATATCTACTATATGTGTATATGTTCAATATAACCAGAGACAATAACTTTGCAGAAATAAACAACAGAGTTTAAAACATGTAGTCAAAAATAATAATTAATATCATAAGCGTAAATTAATGACTGTAAAAAAACACACCAGGATATGTAAAAATAGAATGAAATAGAAAGGAAAAAATCGGGTCCACTGAATGCACGATTTTCCCTTAAGAAAATTATTCCCCTCTAATACCTGAGGTTTAAAGAATTAGATCCTCTCAGGATGAACGATTTTATTCACCAACGTATTGATACAAAAATAATGGTGTCAGTAAGCCACTCAACGGGAGCAAAGTACACAAATATTTAGTTGTGCAGAAGAAGAAGAATCTCAGAATTTTCGTTGTTTTAAAATGAGAGGAAATCCCTCTATTTATAGACAACAAAGAGTAGTTTGAACAAATGCTTATTGTGCCTTATCGAAAAGGTCACAATTCTTTGGAAAAGTCACAATCCTTCGAAAAGGTCACAATCTTTCATAAATGGCACAACCTTTCATTAAAGTCGCAACTCTTCATAAAAATCATATTTTTTCATAAAAGTCACAACTTTTTATAATATTCACAATTTTTCATAAAAGTCACAACTTTTCATAAAAGGAGAAGGCTAGTTTTGGAATTAAAAAAATTAAAAGGGAATCCTGGTTTGTGGTGGCGCCACGTAGGTGGGCTTAGGGTTCTCTTATATATATGATATATGATGATTGTGGTCGTTGAGTTTCTCTTTTATAGTATATGCTATGACTATTACGAAATTGTGTTCTTTTATGAAAGAGTGTCACTTAAAATGTTGTGATTTTTCATGAAAAGATATGTCTATTAAAATATAACTATTTGTATAGACAAGAATATTAGTAAATAGTCATTTGTCATGTTTTGTAAAAGAAAAATTTGGATTATATTGCCTTTATTGGACCCGATAAGACTATGTTTATGGGTAGTTCTATAACAATCAAATTGAAAGTTAATGAAAGGTCCTTCTGAAAAGGACATTTGACAAGGTGCTGACTCTAAACAATGTTTGTATCAGACAAAATTGTAATAAGTAGAAAAAAAAATTGTGAGAAAAAGCTATCTCACAGAGAGCTTTTCAAACTCAATATTTTTATTTGTTCTTACTTTCTTGAGTCAAACTATTTGTGACATGAACACTTGTGACATGTTAATTACAAAACCTTTTAAGGAAAACTGATCAACTTAAAAGTTTTGTCTAACTTTGAGTGCAATAAATAAAAATGTCAAGTTTCTGTTGAATATAAGTATGCTAAGCATTCTTATAAATTTGTTGAAAGGAATGATAATCCCTTGAGTTGATTTACACTTACATTTGTGATATGAAGTCAACACCATCTCGTGGTGGAAAAAAGTATCTCATAACTTTTATTGAAAATTGCAGTAGATACAGTTATGTTTATTTGCTGAATGGTGAGGATGAAACAATAGAAACGTTTAGGCAATATAATATTGAAGTGGGTAATCAGTCGAGAAAAATATAAGGGATAAAGAGTATAAATATCTTTTTGCAGAAATATGTTTGGAAAGCAGAATTATCCATCAAACTACTGCCATATTCACCTCAATCAATTAGAATTGATTAATGAAAAAAAAATCGAACTTTGAAGGAAATGATGAATGCATTACTTATAAGTTTAAGTTTACCACAAAACTTGTGTGGAGAAGCTATCCTTACAGCAAAAGAGAACAACAAAGAATTTTGTCTATTTAGAAGAAAAATAATAAAAAGTTTTGTTTGTTCAGGACAGAATCTATTCCATATGAGAAATGGAAAGGAAGGAAATTCAACTTGAAATATGTCAAAGTGTGGGTATGTCTAGCCAAACTCCAAGTTCCTATTCTTAAAAAAATTAAAATAGGACCTAAGACTGTGGACAGTAAAATTATACTTTAGTAGTCTAATGAAGGGTCTAAAAGAACTTGGAAAGAACAAAAGGAGAATGTACTTGATAAAGAGATTCGGAAGCGTGTTAAATGTCAAAGAACATTTACTTCCTTCGGATTTGATTTTGTAACATTTCCTATGTCTTCTGTGAACTCATCATCTTGGAAAGATGGTGTCAACAATGAGATTGATTCAATCTTGACCAACCATATTGGAAGTTAATTGATCTTCCTCCAGAAAATAAATCTTTGGGTTCACAACGAATCTTGAGAAGTAAAATGAAAGTCGTTGGAACTATTAAAAAATGGAAAGCAAGACTTTTTGTCAAAGGCTTTAGCTAAAATGGTCTTGCTTTTTCTAACACATACTCGTTAGTAACTAGAATTACATTTATTCAGATGTTAATTGCATTAGCTGTAGTATATGACCTCCAAATTCATCAAATTGATGTGAAAACAACTTTCTCAAATGGAGAATTGGAGGAAGAAATTTGCATGGAATAACCAAAGGGTTTTGTGATTCCTGGTAAAGAAAAGAAAGTGTGCTAACTTATTAAGTCACTTTATGGACTAAAACAAGCACCAAAACAATGAAATGAGAAATTTGACCAAACCATGTTGGTAAATGGATTTAAGAATGATAGAAGTGACATGTATTTACATTAAAGACACTCCAAATCAAAAGGTGTTTTTTGGTATATTGATGATATGTTGATCATCAGTAGAGACACTAATGACATAAATGCTACTAAACATATGCTAGAGAGCAAAGTTGATATGAAAGACCTTGGAGTTGCTAATGCGATGTTAGGTATAAGAATCCTTAGAACTCCATAATGTTTAGCATTGTCAAGGTCTCATTACATTGGAAAGGTACTTGACTAGTTCAAATATTTCGATTTTAATACTTTCAAAACTACAATATATGTGAGCTTTACATTTTAAAAGAATAAAGGTGAAAGTGGCTCAGAATTGGATTATTTTAGAGTATTGGGAAGTATGATATTTATCAGGAAGCGTACATGATCAGATATAGCATGTGCTATTAGTAAACTGAGTCCGTTTACGAGTAATCCTAATCATACTCATTGGATGACAACAAAAAGAGTTTTGGGGTATTTAAAAAAATACTAAAAAATATGTCTTGAATTTACAAATATCCAGCACTATTGAAAGGATATAGTGATGCAAATTGGATCACCGGATTCAATGAAGTAAAACCCACGAGTGGATATGTATTTACTTTTGGTGGAGGAGCAGTCTCTTGGAATTCTTCCAAGGATACATGTATCGCTAGCTCTACAATGATCTGTGAGCTTGTCTCTCTAGATTAGGCCGGTGAATAAGTTGAAAGTGTCACGCCCCGAGGATACCCCCTTGACGTAACATGAGACCTAGGATCACGAGTGACCCCAAGCTAACCCTGTGTCTTGCATATATCAAGCATACTGAGAATAACTTAATAAGACATGTGCAGAGCGGAAGCTAAAATAATGGTAACTGAAAGTAGGGAAAAACCAAACTAGTATGAATATATAAAACATACTAAGAGTTTAATGATAACTGACAACTCAAGCTGAATCTACTACTACGTCTGATAAGCCTCTAACTAAGTTGAGTTACTGGGACATGCCCCCAAGCTAACTCTAACAAAACTGAACACTGAAAGTAAAGACTAAAATGAAAACATGTCTATTATCCTCGGAATATGAGGACTCACCACTGAAGTTGTTGAATGCGGATCGAGAATCGATCTAAGCGTGATTTGGAGCTGAGTACCTGAACCTACATCATGAAAGGATGTAGCGCAGAGTATGTGTCAGTACTTGGAATGTACTGAGCATGCAGGATATAGATACTAAGTTGAACAAAGCATAACTGAGTCAGAATGTAAATACTGAAACATAACTTAAAAGCTATGCTGAATGCAATGACCAAGTCCTAATCATGAAGATAACATGCTTAACTGTATACTGATTTAAATGTTGAAAACCTGGTCAAATGTACTAAGAGTCTAACTGTGGGAGCTACTATTAACCGACATAAACCACGTGAGCTAAACGTGGAGTCCGATGAATACGCCCCATCGAGAGGACCCAATATACCTTGCCAGAGGTATAAAGGCATGACTGGCAAGATCACTAAATATGATGCCCAACAGAGGGGACTTATACTCCTACAGGGGCACGGAGTTCTGGGACTATGAGGGTACGTTGAATCCTAGTACAACTCGGTGCTAAGTCTACTCCCAACTGAATATGCATATGCCACAAATGTAACTGAAATGTTGAATAACACAAAATACTGACATGCAATCTGATAATGCAACATTTATATACTAATAATGTAACATTAAAAATCTGGAGCATGATTATCTGTTCAACTGACCTTGCAAGTATAATTCGTGAACTAGGAGAATTTATACAAACTAGGATTCTGAGTTTCATATAAGGAATTCAGCAAACTTTCCAAGAAACAAGCTATTTCGATTTAGGATACTACGACAGCTAAATCACAGTAAATATCCAAGGTTTTAGAAACCCTAGGTCTAAACAAGATATGGAGAATCAAGGAACTGACTGAATTCTAGGGGCCTAATGGATGAAAGGAACCCACCAGTGAAATCCCACATACTTGGTGATGAAATCTACGGAGAAATCCTTTGGATTTCGGGGCTGAACCTTGAAAAATACTGTTGCTTGTTCTTGGGAAGTTTGGTCGACTTTTTCCTCTTCTTTTTGCTCCAAGTTTGGATGATTTTTGGAAAATGAGGGTTTTGGGTAAGTCTGACTAAGTTATTAGGCTTAGACTGAGTAAAACGATGTAGTTTAAGGGCACCAACACATAGGGAAAACACCTAAATGATCCTAACATAAAAGCTGACGAAGGCCATCCACAGAGGGACCTACGGACCATCGTTTGGACTACAAATTGTCGACTGTGGTCGTGGTTCTTGGTCTGCCTGACAGGGCTTCACTAAAACGAGCATAATATTTTACTCCAAGATGGGATTTTAGCAAACTCGGTGGCATTGGAAAGAGGATTCAATTATCTTTAAATTGATAGGTCATGGTCCACCTAATTCATTTTGTGCTAAAAGATATGACCGTTTGAAGTTGACCCAACAACCAATTCCCTCCAATTGGCTGCTGACCCCTACGGTCATACCTATGGTCCGTAGGTCCAACCACGGAGCATACTTTTCGACCGTGGGTGGGATTATAGTCCATCAACATTTGGGCCTTAACGACGGAACCCCACCTACGGTCTGTGGTTCTACCTACGGTCTGTGGGTGGTTCTGTAAGTACTGGCACCGGTTTTTCTGAAAACTAGGATTTTCTTCATTTTGAGGTCCGAGGTTTTACATTATCTCCCCCTTGAGAACATTCATCCTCGAATGAAGTCTAAACAAGCCGAGTATGGAGGGAAGGAGCTGAAATCCCTACCACCAAGTACTAGAAACTGATATATAACTGAACTGAGTTCCAAGAACATGAAAATATGCTGAAATGCAAGAATAAGTGAGGGAACAAGATGTTGAGACTGAATTACACAAGAGTAAACTGAGAGACTGGAGAGCTATTACCTCAAGCTCAAACGAAATCGGAAGGAAAGAGGTGAGGATACTTGGCCATCATGGCTGCTTTTGCTTCCCAAGTAGCTCCCTCTCGGACTAACTCCTCCACAAAACCTTCACTGAAGCGACTTCCTTATTCCTCAAGCTACGAACCTGATGGTCAAGAACTTCAATAGGCACCTCTTCATAAGTGAGACTATTCTTCACAGCCACACTATCTAATGGTACTATTGATGCCAGATCACCCACACACTTCTTCAACAAGGAAATGTGAAAGTCTGGATGAACCGCTGCTAGTTCTGCTGGCAACTCTAACTCATAAGCCACATTACCAACCCTATTCAGGATTCTGTAAGGACCTACATATCTAGGACTGAGCTTCCCTTTCTTGCCAAATCTCATCACACCCTTCATAGGTAACCTCTTCAGGAAGACCTAATCATCGATTTCGAACTCTAAGTCCCTTCTCCTCACATCTGCATAGGACTTCTGACGACTCTGAGCTGTCTTTAGTCTATCTCAGATGATTTGAACTTTTTCCATAGCTTCATGAACCGAATCTGGCCCTATAAAGGCTGCTTGACCTGCTTCAAACCAACCAATCGGGGACCTGCTTATACGCCCATATAGGGCCTTATAAGGGGCCATCTGAATACTGGAATGGAAGCTATTATTATAGGCAAACTCTATGAGAGGTAGGTGATCATCCTAATTACCCTTGAAATCGATCACACAAGCTCTCAACGTATCCTTTAAGGTATGAATGGTGTGCTCTACCTGACCATCCGTCTGTGGATGAAATGCTGTACTAAGATTTACCTGGGTACCAAGACCTTTCTGAAACGATTTCTAGAAATGAGAGGTAAACTGAGGACCTCTATCTGCGATGATAGACAAGGGAACCCCATGCAACCTGACTATCTCATGGATGTATAGTATGGCGTAATCCTCCATTGAATTTGTAGTCTTGACCGCCAAGAAGTGAGCGGACTTAGTAACTCTGTCCACTATTACCCAAATGGAGTAATGTTGTCTGCGAGTACGAGGTAAACCCGTAATGAAGTCCATGTTTATCACTTCCCACTTCCATGTAGGAATGTTAATCTCTTGAGTCATACCTCCTGGTTTCTGATGTTCTACCTTAACCTGTTGACAATTAGGACACTTAGCCACGAAGTCTGCTATATCCCTCTTCATGCCGCTCCACCAAAAGACTTCCCGTAGATCACGATACATCTTAGTGGCACCTCGATGAATGGAATACCTGGAGTTATGAGCTTCTGTAAGGATTTTCTACCTCTACTCACCCACATTAGGAACGCATAAGAGACCCTGGTAACGAAGTAAACCATCTCCCCCTTGGGAGAAAACCTTAACTTTCTGTTGATGAGTTGCACCTTTCAACTGAAGTAATATAGGATCACTATCCTTTTTTCCTTGACCTCCGCTCACAATGAAGATTCTAATCCATTATGAACTATCACCCCACTATATGATGTGTCCGTAAGGCAAACTCCTAAGCGAGCAAGCTGGTGAACATCTTTGGCTAGCTCTTTCCATTCTTCCTCAACATGTGCTACACTACCCATGGTGTAACACCCCAGAAATTTTTTGAGCTAAGACTCGAACCATCCTTCGTTGTGAGTAGGATTTTACCGAGGAATTTAAAATTTCTTAAGTGTTAA
>JAJONR010009806.1:0-15891 GCA_029582245.1 Solanum etuberosum
GGAGGATTATATCCACTCGAGCAGCCAACAATCAACAATAATGGCTACAAGTATAACAACGATAACAACCCAATTACATTGCTCCTAAGCTTTAAGGAAACATGTCGTAAGAAGGGAATAGCCTTAACATACCTTTTTCACTGAATTCACGAGGCCTAACGACTTTTACTCACAACCCCCCTCGATACTACAACAAGGCAGGACCATAATCAACACACAAGAATAGAAGATACTATGATAATCTGATAAAAGATATGTATTTCGGTCACAAATTAATAGTTGCGGCTTATCAAAGCTAGAGTCGATGAAAGAAGGGTCTTACCTTGATCATAAGTTCGTAATACACCTAAAAACCTTAATATATGTCCAAACCCTTGCTGTCCCAACACCAAAGTATGATATGCTACGAAATCGATAAAACAAATTATACCATGATGACGAGCTCAACCGGTAGAAAAACTTTCGTCTAGGACTTAAGTCGAGAAAATCTATAATTTGGTTGATCCTAGAAATGAGTTTTCTAAGTTTTCAGGTTCTTAACTAAAAAAATGAAGAAAAAGTCGAAGAAGAATCTATATAAAAAGTTCCACCGACCTAGGGCTTCACCTCACGTGCCTGCTTGCGCAGTCTCGCGAAAAGGAGAATATCTCTCTATTGTGAAGTCATAAGAATGAACGGTTTGATGCGTTGGAAACTAGACTAGTAGACCTTTGATTTTATAGGTCGTGGGCCCCATAATCTTTATAGATTGAGAGAAAACCTCCGAGATATTTGACCCAAATTTTAGAGAAATCTTTAAAAGAAACTTACGATAACTTTCGCCAACTTTTATTTTGCCACTTACCTAACTTCAAAACTTGAGATACAACCCTTGAACACTTAAAATATGACATACCACATCATTCTTATTTTTTTACTCACCCTCTTTAACTTTCCAGGAAGGTACGAGTTAATTTAGACATTTTGAAAAGTCGGGGTGTTATATCCTTCCCCCCTTAGAAATATTTGTCCTCGAATGAAAAATCTGAGTCACGCGGTTAAGTCCTTAGGAGTTGCCAAAATTTAGGCAGAGTATCCTTTGTAAATGTGACTATCCAGGAACCTGAAACGCAGAAATTCTAACCTAGGCGTCTCACAGGATGACATAAATAGCTAAGCACTATAGCTCTGCAATAACAGTGCGATCAAAAATACAACGACAACAACCATAATAATAAGCAACAATAGAAAAAATCATATAGGTATCTTACCTCACTGCACTAATATAAACTAATATGCCATCACCCTGGGTATGAAACAAGTGAGGATATTTAAACCTCATGCGATCCTCAGCTTCCCAGGTCACCTATTCTCTATTCTTGTTTCTGCACACTATTTTAACCGAAGCCACCTCTTTGGTCCTCAATTTACGGACCTGTTGATCTAATATGGCAACTGGAGTTTCCTCGTAGGACAACTCCTCTGTGATCTGAACATCCTCAACTAGGACAACCCAAGAAGGGTCTCCTACGCACTTCCGTAGCATCGATACATGGAAAACTGGATGAACAGATTCTATCCCCGAAGGCAATTCTAACTCATAAGCCACTCGTCCTACCTTCCGAAGGATCCGATATGGCCCAATGAATCTTGGACTCAGCTTGCCTTTTTTACCAAATCTCATAACACCCTTCATAGGTGAGACTTTTAAGAATACCCAGTCATCAACATAAAACTCTAAGTCTCTTCCTCACACATCTGAGTATGACTTCTGTCGGCTTTGAGCTGTTAGCAACCTCTCCCGAATGAGTTTAACCTGCTCCACTGTCTGTTGTACTAAGTTGGGTCCAATCAACCCTCACTCACCTACCTCGAACCATCCAATGGGGGATCTACATTTTCTCCATACAAAGCCTCATAAGGTGCTATCATGATGTTGGAATGATAACTATTATTGTATGCAAACTCAATAAGAGGCAAGTGGTCATCCCAACTTCCCTTGAAGTCTAGCACGCACACCCGTAACAAATCCTCGAGTGTCGAAATTGTGCGCTCAGCCTGGCCATCTGTCTGAGGGTGAAAGGCTGTACTAAGATTAATTTGTGTCCCCAGTCCTTTCTGGAAGGACTTCCAGAAGTTAGCGGTAAATTGTGCTCCTCTATCAGAGATAATAGATACTTGCACACCGCGTAGCCTAATAATTTCTCTAATATAGAACCCTGCATAGTCTTCGGCTGTAAAAGTAGCCCTAACTGGTAAGAAGTGGGCTGATTTTGTTAGTCTGTCAATAATTACCCAAATGGAGTCAAACTTACAACGCGGTCGAGGTAACCCCGTGATAAAATCCATATTAATTGCTTCCCACTTCCAAAAAGGAATGGCTATCTCTTGGACTAGCCCAGCGGGCTTTTGGTGCTCAACCTTCACCTGTTGGCAGTTAGGTCACTGTGCCACAAACTCAGCAACGTCCTTCTTCATCTAGTGCCACCAATAGATCTCCTTAATATCATGGTACATCTTCATCGAACCAGGGTGAATAGAGTAACGGGAATGATGTGCCTCTTCCATAATCTAATGTCGAAGCCCTGCAACATCCGGAACACACAATCGACTGCTATATCTGAGGACTCCATCTCCTGCTATATCAAATGCTAAAGACTTCTGATCCTGAGCCTTGGCTCTGAGCTACTCTAAGCTAGGATCCTCCTATTGCCTTGGTTTTACCTCTACAACTAGAGATGATACGGCCGTGTCCTGAATTGTGACCCCAGTATCGTCTGCCTCTAACAATCTGACTCCCAAGTTAGCTAACTGATGAAGCTCTTGAACTAGCTCACGCTTCTCAACACCTAAATAGGATAAACTACCCATAGATCTTCGACTGAGGGCATCGGCTACCAGATTCTGCTTTCCTGGATGATATAAAATATCCACGTCGTAGTCTTTCAGTAACTCAAGTCATCGACATTATTGTTGATTTAACTCCTTCTATCTAAAGATATATTGAAGGCTTTTATGATCTATGAAGATGTCAACATGAACGCCATACAAATAGTGTCTCCAGATCTTTAACGTATGCACAACTGCAGCCAACTCTAAATCATGGGTCGGATAGTTCTTCTCATGCTTCCTCAACTGCGTTGAAGCATATGCGGTAACCTTACCATGTTGCATTAGAATACATCCCAACCCAACACCAGAAGCATCACAGTACACCACATAGCCTTCTGAACCCTCTAGCAATACTAGAACTGGTGCTGATGTCAACCTGTCCTTCAGCTCCTAGAAACTATGTTCGCAAGCCTCAGTCCACTGAAACTTAGCTACTTTTTGAGTCATCTTCGTTAATGGTGCTGAAAGTGAAGAAAATCCCTCTACAAACCTTATGTAGTACCCAACTAACCCTAAGAAACTATGAACCTCAGTCGGAGTCATGGGTCTGGGCCAAGTCTTTACGGCCTCAATCTTTTATGTATCAACTGTAATGTCTGTATCTGATGCAATATGGCCTAAGAAAGCTACAGAGTCCAACCAGAACTCATACTTAGAAAACTTTGCATAAAGTTCTCGGACTCGAAGAACCTGAAGGACTGCTCGCAGATGATTTGCATGCTAAGCTTTTGAACGTGAATACACCAAAATATCATCAATAAATACAATCACAAACAAGTCTAGATACGGCTTGAATATACTATTCTTCAGGTCCATGAACACTGATGGAGAATTAGTTAATCCAAAAGACATTACCAAGAACTCAAAGTGTCCATATCTGGTTCTAAAAGCTGTCTTTGGAACGCCTTTCTCCCAAACTCGTATCTGGTGGTACCCTGATCTTAAATCAATCTTTGAGAAGCACTCAACACCTTGTAACTGATCAAACAAATCATCGAACCTTGGAAGGGATACTTATTCTTTATAGTCGCCTTATTCAACTGTTAGTAATCGATACACATTCTTAGTGAGCCATCTTTCTTCCCCACGAATAACACTGGCGCACCCCATTGTGAAGCACTAGTCCTGATAAAGCCTTTATCCAGAAAGTCTTTCAGTTGATCCTTCAACTTGTTTAGCTCAGCAGGAGCCATTCTATAAAGAGGGATAGATATGGGTTGTGTACCTGGTAGCATATCGATAGCAAAATCAATTTCTCGTTATTGAGAGATACCAGGAAGCTCGTCTAAAAATACAACTAGAAACTCATTAACTACCGGAATAGACTAAAGAGTTGGTGGTTCTGAATCTATATCATGAACGTGAACAAGATGATAAATACAACCCTTAGTAATCATCCTCCTCGCCTTAAGATAGGAAATAAACCTACCTTTCGGCGTTGTTGTATTGCCTTTACATTCCCGAACTGCCTCTCCTGGAAAGTGGAATCTAACAATCTTTGTCTGGAACTCAACATTAGCATAACAAGACGCTAACTAGTCCATACCCATAATGATATCAAAATTGACCATGTCTAACTCTACCAGGTCTAAAGAGGTCTGACGATCGACAATTTCTACCGTTCAACCTCAATAGACGCTCCTGGCAATAATAGACTCACCAACTGGTGTAGATACAACAAAGGGTCGATCTAATGACTCTGCACCTATACATAACTTCCCAGCAATAAATGGAGTAACATAAGATAGAGTAGATCTAGGATCTATCAAAGCATAACCACAATGGGAGCAAACAATCAATGCACCTGTCACAACATCTGGTGATGACTCTGAGTATTTTCGGCCGGCTAATGAATATGTACGGTTCTGGCCACTACCAGAACTAGTTGCTCCCTCTTTGCCTCCACCTCTGCCTCTACCTGCTGAAGTATGGGGTCCACGCCCTGTAGACTGTGCTGATGAGGAGGAACCTACTACTGACCCGATCGACTGACCTATACCACCTTGACCTATGGTCAGGCAGTTCCTCCAGCCATGCCCCTCCTGTCCACAAGAATAACAACATGTGGAACCCTACCTGCACCCCCCGAAATGCATCCTACCATAAGTAGCGCAATGCGATGGGGCTGTCCTATCCTGGCCTGAACCCCTCTGCTGCTGAGAGCCTAATGCTTGTGAACCCTCACGTGGGCCTAATTGTCCCTGATGATCAAATATACTACCCTGGAACTACTGTGGTGGAGGTCTAGGTGGCCTACTAGAATATCGGGGTCTGGGATCACCCTGAAAATCACCCTGTGAACCAGCGGGCCTAGCCCTCTTCTGTCTCTCTTTGTCGACCCTCTCACTCATATACTGTAGATGTCGACGATCCTTTATGCCTTGTGCAAAGTCCTGAATTCGCAAGATATCCATATTATCATTTAGTGCAGCGGTAGAACAAGGGTCGATATAGTTTGAGTCAAGCCCTCCCATAAATCTATGCACCTTGTCATGCATCGTATCAACAAATGCTGGTGCATATCTAGTCAATGAATCAAATCTCAGCTCGTACTCTTGGACACTCATTTGCCCTGTCGAATGTTCAGAAAATGGTACACCCGACCATCCCTAATCTCTCGAGGCAAATAGTGATCTATGAAAGCTTCTGTAAAGCTATCCCAAGTAGGTAGAGATGCATCTTTTCCCCTAGATCTCTCCTAACTTTCGTACCACAATACTGCAACATCACGCAATCAAAATACTGCTAACTCAACTAGCTCAGTCGCTGAGGCATGCATGACTCTGAAGATCCAATGAAGCTGATCAACAAAGTGCTGAGGATCCTCTTTGTGATTTGTCCCTATAAACTGTAGAGGATTCAAGGCAAGAAATTCATGAACTCTCGACTTCTGGGCCCTTCAGAAGGTTCGGCAACATCTGGCGCAACTGGCTGGCGATGTGCAGCTACTTACTGTGCTAACATACATACTGCACTCTTGAAATCCTGATCAGATGGAATAGGAGGAACTAGAGGTGGTACTTCTGGTGGAGTCGGGGGTCCTGTAGCCCTCGGAGGCTCCTGAAGCGGTGGAAAAGCTATAGGGGGCTGAGAAGATGTCACCCCCTGGGTCTCACAATGGGATACCTCCACCTGTGGTAGCTTGCCGGTACCCTCTCCTGTAGCTGTATCTAGCACCTGGCTAGCTGTAGTATGTCTGGTGTCAGTCATCTCTATCTGCATACAATTATCAATTATAAGCCAGAAACCTCAACCCTTAAGACACCGCTCTATAGCATGAGGTGAGAAAAGGAATGATAGACATTCTAACATGCCCGATAGCTTATTGCTTATCGAATGTGGTGCACAACACATTTATAAACAAGACTCTACTAGACACGGCTTGCAGACTCCCTAGGATACGACGTTGCTCTGATACCATGTTTGTCACACCCAAACTCAAGGGGCGCAAGTGGCTCCTATTGCCAAAACTCAGGCCCGAGCCAACCCTGCTGAATCATTTGCTACTAGCGTATGGCAGCCACATGCAATCAAGAAAATAAACAAGTATATCTCGGCTTAAAATTAAGCCCTCGACTGGCAAGGCCCCTGTCAACAGATCTATAAAAGAAACAGCTACTCCCAAGAGTTCATATAAAGAAATAGCCAACTAGCACAGAAGTCCTGATTGGGCCGTCGAGGCCACCATGATATCTATACCGAAACTGAAAGCAGGTATATATCAAGACAATACATCAAACAGCTACCAAGCTTCAGCAAACCAACAAACTAGGCCAACATGGCCATAACGTAGCTATACACCCCACACACTATTCTGCAAGCCTCTAAGAGTAGTAAAGATTGGCGGGACAGGGCCCCAGTCTACACATAAAAATATATCCAACAAAAGCTAACAAACCTCCCAACTCTGGCAGCTCCGGAGGAAAGGGGCTAGCCAACCGGATAGAAGTCAATCCTACAGCTGAGGAGGTCTACAGGGTCGTCTGTCGTGACCTGCATGCATGAATGTTGTACCCCCAAGCAATGAGGCAGCAGTACGAAATAATGCACCGACTATGAAAGGCAATAGACTATGAGCAGGTATCCTAATATACTGGGAGTAATCCGATAAATAAATCAAGGATAAGATAAGTGTACTGACCTGCTCCTAAATCTAAACATATCAAAAATAATAAAACAACAACCTAACAAAGCCCCCATAAGCTCGGCAGGTACAAACAGCACACAAGACCACCTACCCAGGCCCCCATAAGCCCAGAAGGTGCCAATCAGTGTATATACCCCTATCGGTAGTCCCCTAGATCCATAGGCCGTCACATATCTCTCTTAGGCAAGAATATAGCCCCGTAGGCAGCAAATAGCTCTCATAGGCATCAATATAGCTTATAGACAACTCATATCCCTCTTAGGCAACAACATGGCCCTGTAGGCTGCACATAGCCTTCTTAGGTGTCAATAGAGCCCCGTAGGCAACTCATAGCCCTTCTAGGCATCAATATAGCCCCATGGGAAACTCATAGCCCTTCTAGGCATCAATATAGCCCCGTAGGCAGAACATAGCCCGTTTAGGCATAGATCACATTCCTGCAGCTAACCAGAATAGCCCCAAGGGCAACAATACAATCCAATAGGCTAAAAGCGAGCAATTTACCTATAAGCAACCTATACGAATAGCCAACAATCAACAATAATGGCTACAAGAATAACAAAGATAACAACCCAATGACATTACTCCTAAGCTTTAAGGAAACATGTCGTAAGAAGGGAATAGCCTTAACATACCTTTTTCACTTAATTCACGAGGCCTAACGACTTTTACTTACAATCCCCCTCGATACTACAACAAGGCAGAACCATAATTAAGATACCACGATAATCCGATAAAAGATATGTATTTTCGTCGCAAATTGCTATTTGCGGCTTATTAAAGCTAGAGTCGATGAAAGAAGGGTCTTACCTTGATCTTAAGTTCGTAATACACCTCAAAACCTTAAAATATGTCCAAACCCTTGCTGTCCCAACACCAAAGTATGATATGTTACGAAATCGATAAAACAAATTATACCATGATGACCAGCTCAACGCGTAGAACAACTTTCGTCAAATACTTAAGTCGAGAAAATCTATAATTTGGTTGATCCTAGAAATGGGTTTTCTAAGTTTTCAGGTTCTTAACTAAAAAAAATGAAGAAAAAGTCGAAGAAGAATCTATATAAAAAGTTCCACCGACCTTGGGGCCCACCTCACGTGCCTGCTTGCGCAGTCTCGCAAAAATGCGAATATCTCTCTATTCTTAAGGCGTATGAACGAACGGTTTAATGCATTGGAAACTAGACTCGTAGACCTTCGATTAGATATGTCATGGGCCCCATAAATCTTTATAGATTGGGAAAAAACCTCCGAGACATTTGACCCAAATTTTAGAGAAATCTTTAAAAGAAACTTACGATAAATTTCACCAACTTTTATTTTGCCACTTACCTAATTTCAAAACTTGAGATACAACCCTTGAACACTTAAAATATGAAATCCCACATCATTCTTAATTTATTACTCACCCTCTTTGTCTTTCCACGAAGGTACAAGTTAATTTAGACGTTTCAAAAAGTCGTGGTGTTACAAAAACACTCCCCCAACGATAATTACCCATGAATCTAAGTTCTACGTATCGAAAAATAGATTAGGGGAGTAAAATCCTTACCTTTAGCACCAAAAGTCGTAGAAAACTGTCAAGTAATCGCCTGGGGTCGTTTCTTAGCTCTCAAGAACGAAAGTTGCAGAAAAATAATGCAATTGGGGTTTTTCCCAGACTTAAGCCGGCACGACTGGCCCGCTACGGCAGACCCCATCCCACCACAGCGGCCCCGCCCTGGCGGCTTACACAGAGACAGAACCTCAGAATTTAAATTCCAAGCTGTCATTTCACAACACACCTTCAACCCTTGACGTTCAAAAACTACCCGTTCACACTAAGATCAGTTCTAAGAGTTTTACTCGCTCGAATTTGATTCCGTAAAAATGTACGGGCTCCTTAACGTCTTGGATATCCACTCATGTAATCAAATTCATTATTAGATCTCTCATTCATTACCATATTTCCCTACACCTCACCTGACTCAGATTTTGTCCAAATCTGGACTAGGCTAGGAATTTTCAAGTCACTACTCAAAAGTTTTCTGGCCCCAATTCTTTCCCCATTGGCTTTTCCTTAACGACGAAAACATGTCGTTACAATAGATACCAAATTACCCATCGCTCGTCCTCGAGTGATCAACTAGGAAAGACTGGCTAAAGTAATGGTAGAGTAGTACCTGAATCGTTGAACAACTGGGGATACTTGTCTCGCATGTCCTTCCCGGTTTCCCAAGTAGCTTCCTCGACCGGACGATGCTTCCATTGAACTTTCACAGACTTTATCTCCTTGGTCCTCAGCTTCCGGATATCGCGATCAAGAATTGCAACTGGTTCCTCCTCATACTTAAGGTTTTTGTCTAACAAAACTGAGTCTCATTTTATGATGTAATCTCCGTCCCCATGATACTTCTTCAACATGGACACATGAAACACTGGATGAACTCCAGATAAGCTAGGAGGTAAGGCCAACCTATACGCCACTAGCCCTACACAGTCAAGAACCTCAAATGGACCAATGTATCGAAGACTAAGCTTGCCCTTCTTACCAAATCTCATCACCACCTTTATGGGTGATACCTATAGAAGAACTTGTTCACCAGCCTGAAACGTCATGTCCCTTACTTTACGGTGTGCATACTTTTTCTGTCGATTCTAGACTGCTAGAAGCTTAACTTGGATGCTACTCACCTTATCCTGATCATCTTTCACCAAATCAACCCCCAAAGGTTTCACATCTCCAGCCTCAAACCAACCAATTGAATACCTACACATGCTCCCATACAATGCCTCAATGAAGTCATATCAATACTCGAGTAATAAATATTGTTGTATGTAAACTTAACTAACAACAAAAGTGATTCCCAATAACCACCAAAGTTGATCGTACACACATCTGCAACATGTTATCAAGGACCTTGACATAATCATCAGGACGAATCCTTTCTCACATAAGCATGATAAAATTCTAAATCAATACTCGCTACAATTAGAAGTGAACCTGAACCAACCAACACACACTCATAATACCCTAACAATCATAGTTCTTATCAACATCTCCATCTCATAACATAAATTCACATGAGCTTAAGTTATAAAAATTTGATCTTTAGACATCAAATACTCATCGAGGGATATGTCCAAGCATACAAACCCTCTAACAACACTATCGAAATGATAGATTTAGTAATTGTGATTGTAGATTACCCTTAAGAACAGTAAAATTGGACCCAATGATCCCCACATTCAACCAAACATAATCGATACATGACCTTGACGACTAGATGAATATTAAGATTATCGGAAAACTATAAATACCTATGGTAGCTCTTCTATAAATTCTCATAAGCAAGGTGGTACATGTAGAACAACTGGAATACTTTAACAACTCCAAGACAACCCCAAATATGTCATCTAAAATAACCAGGTCTTCCCAATCATCCCACTCAACCAAGAGAACATCGCAGGATCGGTACACCTGATCCACCACTAGGGATCCACCCATAAAAGTGAAAACACACGTGAGCATAGATAGTGAATCATACTCACAACCATCATAAACACTCCAACCATTTACCTTAATCTAATCCAACACTTTTAAATGAAAATATTCCTTAGGTACTTAACAATCAACAGTATTAAACTTTACGACTCAACCCAGATGTAAGTCCCTTCAAATGCTCAATACCTGATACAATTGATCATTTCTCACCTTTCCAATTCATACCTTGACAAAATATATCACCAGAAATGTAGACTTACAATGAAAAATCTGAATTGTAAATTCAACTATATAACACAATCCCCTTATCTATCAACATTAGCTTGTACCTTGAAGATTTTTATGAATTCATGGATCTTCGTTTATCATTGATCGCATCTCCATCGATCGTACAATACCTTTCGCTAAAAATTCAATCGTACTCATTACTAAACTCAAAAAGAAAAACAAAGCACTTATCATCACACTCGAGCTAATGTATGTACACTCCTTCCTCAAGTATTTTCCAATAGTTTTTAACCAATTTGATGGACCCGTGACACTATTACCATAGCCACAGCAAAATGAATGAAATCACGCGTTTCTCGACCCAATTATCTACCCCTTTGAAGATACCTCCTTAGCCTTTGCAATCAAATAAAATTTTCTTGTTCTCGCCTCTCTCTAAAGACTGTACTACATCCCACTATTTTCTTTTCTTCATTATGACTCTAGCTCTTTTAAATTCTATTTGAGTGGTGTCCCACCATCTCATAAAATTTTCCATACAACCATGTTACTCACCAAATATTAGAAAACTACAACCTTAGATACTCGCAAGTCGTAATTACTATACAAAATTCGCTTAACCAACAATCTTATTATATAGTTGCATCCCATCACAATCCATCATGAACTCCTATTACCATTATGCTTAGTTACCCCTGGCTATCACTACGAAGTCAACCTTTTCATCGACATGACACCTCAAACTCTGGTATACCCATCAAATTCAAAGGACTAACCCAATTTTATACGCACTTTCTTGCTAAAATCTTCAATTGCCTTCATCTAAGTATACTCAATGAGACTTTCTTTATCCATAAGCTTGTCATTCCTATATAAATCCACTCATTTATGGCTTAAGATAAAATCACCATTCCTCATACGACCATCCTTCTTCTTAACAAACAAGACAGGAGCACCCCACGGGAAAGCACGAGGAAGGATGGAAACCTTTATCAAGAAGCTCCTCGATTTGAGCTTTAAGCTCTCTCCATTCTGCCGGAGCCATGCGATAAGGAGGAATGGAGATGGGGCGAGTGCCAGGTTCCAAGTCAATGCTGAAATCTATATCCCTATCCAGAGGCATACCAGGAAAATTTATAGGAAACACTTCCTTGAATTCAGTCACTACAAGAATAGACTCAATAGAGGGAGACTCAACATGAACATCCTGAATATGAGCCAAATAGCCCAACACCCCTGCCCCACAAGTTTCATATCCTGCACGAAAATTATGACCTTAGCTGGCTTAGGCTTGTACAACTCTTCCCACTCTAACCTTTCCCTACCCGGGATCTCTAGAGTTACCGACTTAGTATTACAATTAAGCACATCATAATAGGAGGACAACCAAGTCATGCCTAAGATTATAACAAAGTCAGTCATATCCAGAATAACCAAACCAGTCCAAGTCTGAAAACCCATAAACAAAACAGGACAAACACGATACACATGGGTGGCTATGACAGACTCTCCAACTAGGGTGGAAACATGGATGGGGGCATAAAGTACATCACAAACTGCATCAAATCCCAAGGCAAACTAAACTGACACATATGAAAAAAGTAAACTCGGATCAAACAAAGCAGTAGTCATCCGGTCACAGATAATAATAGTACTTGTGATCACTCCATCAGACGTTTCGATCTTTCCAGGAAAGGCATAAAACTGAGCCTTGTCATCTTGAAGGGCAACCTCCTTGCCTGGCTGCACTGCGCCTCTACCTGCATTACCATTTTCCCAGCCTCCACGGCCTCGCTGATTCCCTCCTCACCCACCTTGTGGACGTCCTCTGCCATTACTACTGCCACTACTCTGGTCTGCTACGGCACGGGGTCAGACATGCGCGTATGGGGACAATATCTCCTCATATGTCCAGGTTCTCCACAATTGTAACACATTTAATAACTTAACCAAGTAAGCATCA
Organism: Solanum etuberosum; assembly: GCA_029582245.1. Classification (NCBI taxonomy): domain Eukaryota; kingdom Viridiplantae; phylum Streptophyta; class Magnoliopsida; order Solanales; family Solanaceae; genus Solanum; species Solanum etuberosum. The sequence goes on from JAJONR010009806.1 coordinate 12,696, forward strand.
CTTCTATTGTAGTAGTCGTATCATGACCCTCTTTGATATACACTCAATCTAGGAAATCACAGTAGAGATTCTAACCTCAAAGGTCGCAACATAATTTCATCATTTACTAAGCAACCCATACATGTTATGACAACAATACAAAATGCATTTTCCAAAGTAATGGTGTTCATTATCTAGCCGACCTTACAAAACTTCTTGAATGATGTCACCTATAAGCTTGAATCTGCAAATCTGACCTTAATCCCTTCACAAGCAAAGAATTTGCTCTTTTAGACTGCAGCAAAGTGGAGTACCATATTTGGATAAAACACAAACTTTTGCCTTAAAGGCTGCAACAAATATATTATGTTGCTCTATATTTAGGAACTCATCTCTCCTCCTATCCCTCAAAGTTCAGGGTATATACTTCTCCATAAAGAAAGCTATAAAATGTTTTCCAAGTCATGAGTAGTGCATTTACTAGTCGGCACTCAACATGAGACCACCACCACATTTTGGCATCTCCCTTGAACTAGTATATCATAAACTCAACACCAAATCACTCTACCTTATCCATCTTATGAAGAAGCTCATGACAATCAATAAGAAAATCATAAGAATCTTCAGATTCAGTACCCATGAAGAATGAAGGTTTCAACCTTAAGAACAAAATAAAAACCTCATGTTTGTCTCCAGTCATTACATGCCCATAGTGAGTCAGGGAAACATACCTATTTCCAAGGACATATTTTCTAATGCTGCTGTTGTTATTTCCACTTTTACAACTCAATTACTAACCAGATGTGAAATAGAGTGAAGAAATTCAGATACCAATTTGTATCACCTAGATACCAATTGGATTCAAGTCATAACACAAAAGGAGTAGAAGGAAATGAGTTTTTCCTAAAGTCCTATAGCCTCTCGAAGAAAAGTACAAACGTCTCCGTACCGTTCCGCAAGACTCTACTAGACTCATTTTGGTACAATAAGATCAATGAACCTAGGGCACTGATACCAACTTTGTCACGACCTAGACCATCGTGATTGGCACCCACACTAACCCTCCGGTGGGAGAACCATTACTACAGCCCAACTAAGCAATTTTAATGAAAACTAAACATTTAAAGATACGGAAGAAGGTTTAAATGTCTAAAGGAAAATGGAGTTCCCATAAACTCTAAAAGTTTAAATAAATAAGTAACCAAACTAATGCAGAAGTTTAACCCCTGAAACCTGAAAGTCATTGTACCAAAACATCTAAAGTGCAACAAGTCTAAGAAAAAGGGGTACAACCCCAACTAACATAAGAATTATCTAAGTAGTCTAAGTCAGAAGAAAATGGACTAAACAATAGGAAGGACTCCATGGCAGCCTGAAAGAACTGGCACACCCTTGAAATCCAGTCTCGATCACTGATTTCCTAGATAAGGTCTATCAATAGCCGCCTGAAGATGCCCTGTACTCAACAAAGAATGAGCAAGTGCATTATCAGTACACAACCATAGTGTACTGGTAGGATCACGTGGCTATTCCAGTAAGCGAAATACATTCCAGCAATCACAACACAGTAACCAAGCATATACAGAATATATACTCAGTTATCATTTCAGGAGCAATGTACAATTCCACATTCTCAATAGCAAATAGATATGACAATACAATGGTCTTCTCATGGAACCCATACCCAAGTTGTTAGTGTGCCGAAACGTGACACTCGATCCCAATTAGTGTGTAGGAATGTGAGACCTGATCCAATATATGTGTCGGAACGTGACACCCGATCCAATGTGTTTGTCGGAACGTAACATCTGATCCAATGCATGTGTCAGAACGTGACACCCGATCTAATCAAGACAACCACAATCACATTCACACTCATAATGTACATACTCATAATCATACAATCAAGTGTTGATTCATGGCATACAATTGTTCATTCATACTCATTTCATTAGGTTTGATCAATAGTGCCTTATTCACATACATGCACGCATTACAATGAAGAAATTACCAACATACATTACACAAACATGAAATCAAACCTGGTCAACAGCTGGGGCCTTAGCCCTGGCTGGTGTTGCTACCCTGTTTCTATCCCGATTACCTCCACTATCGCGCATCACAATAGTAACTGCCGGCTCAACAGCCTCAACTGTAGCTTCTGCTGAACGTGTTCATTTGTGAGAGAAAAGAGTGAATGTTATATACCAATTTGGATCACCATGGAATTAAGTAATAGCACAAAGGAAAAAATAAAGTTTTTTTAGTGTTGAAGGGCTGTACAGATGTCTTCGTACCATTCTAAAAGACTCTAGTAAACATGTCCTTGTATGATCAGATCAAAGAACCTAAAGATTTGATCCCAACTTTGTCACAATCTAAGACACCCACACTAACTTCACGGTGGGCAAACCATATTTTACCAACTAGGCAATACTATAACCGACTCATTTAACACAATTTAAAAACATTAAGGCAGGACATAAAGTCTCAAGTATAATAGATTAAGAAATGTGGATGTATAAACTATTATATCTTCAGAATCTAAAAGTCATCGTACATGACTTCAACTAAAATACTTAACAATAGTAACAAACTAAATAAATAAAATAATTTCTGAAAGAGATAAACATCGGTCCTCTAGAAGATCTATGGAAGCCTGGAAAGGAGTAACACATCCTCACATCAGAAGTGCAATTGCGTTGAATGTGGGGCCTCGTAAAAGACTCTATATCATAGTCTGCACTCAAAGAAAAGTGCAATAGTAGCATTAGTAGAAACACTATGTACTAGTAGGCATCATAGGTATGTAAATCCAACAAGCAAGTAGACATGTAAATCCAATAAGAAGGTAGACATAATCAATAACTCATCAAGTCAACTAGTCAACATCGACCAGGTAAATAAAATCATTCCGACATATTAATGTCGACACATCCCCAGATATATAAGTCACCACAGTAGAAATAACAAAACCACAAACTCTAAATAATATAAGCAATCACACACAAATATGCAACTAGTCATGAGCCCCTATTTATTCATGTACCTTACCTGTTTGGTACTCGATCCATTACAAAATCATATATCATACGAAAATGGTATCCAGTTCATTACCCACAACTGGTTATTCATAAGCTCACATCGAAAATGAGTCAGTCATCATTAGAATAGTGTATATATATATATATATATATATATATATATATATATATAT
>JAJONR010009807.1:0-12728 GCA_029582245.1 Solanum etuberosum
GTGTGTTCATGAGAATTAGCCTTTCAATCAACACAACAAGATTATCATGGTCATGGACATTTCATACATAGTCATGTGTAAGGGTGCATATGAGAATAACCTTTCAACAATACCTTAGTTACATCATAGTCATGTTCATGAATGGAGTGTGTGTGTGAGAGGATGTCCTTTCAATGACACAACAACACTATTATCATCGTAGACACTTCATTCTCAAAGTGTTCATAAAGCATGTATATAATCTCACAATCATGCATAATTCTCATATCTTGCATTCAAGGGTCATAGATCACATTAAATCAACACATCTTGAATTCACTACATTAGACATGAATATAATCATAACTCAAGTAGTTCATTCATTACATGCATAAACTCATGTATTCATATTATAGGTCATGTGTGTAAAGTCTTTCCACAATAATGCCTTATACAATTCAACATACATAATAGCTTCCTTTTTAAAGCCTCAATATTCATAGCTCATTCATCTTAGCTTTTACCCTTAAAGCCCTAGAAATCATCTTCATACTACAAGCCTTACTCTCAAGCAATACCTCGCATGGTCATCATGTATGCCTAACTTTCAAGGTAAACTAACCACATGCTTCATTCTTAGCCAATTATAGTCATTTAGCATCATGTAACCTCAATTCCAATACTACTCAACCATGATCCATCATATAAGCCCTAGCCTAATCCATTCATGTCTACAAGCTTTACTTGCAATTCATATCTAGGTCATCTAATCCTAGGCAATTCATAAAGAAGTTCATCGATCTTAGAAGGTCACATCTAGGCCCTCAATTTCCTCTTTCATGGAATAACCCTAACTTTTGGGAACTTGAAAACTTTGAAATCTAGTTTTGGAGGGGGGGGGGGGCTCTTTGGCTGAAGGCTACCCATAGATGAAAAGCTAACATACCTTAGTGAAGAATCTCCACGATCTTGAGAAGAAAAGGCTGCTCCTTCAACCCTAGACTTCACCTTCTTCTTCTTCTTCCTTGAAACTCTAGAGAGAGAATATTTGGAGAGGAGTTGGGTTTTTTTTTTGGGGGTTTAGGCATTTATGAGGTGTAAAAGGTTGGTTAATTACTTAAAAGTACTTATATGGGTCTATTAAAACAATATAAAATGACCCCACATCATCCTAACTAAAATAGCAATTACCTAAAAATCCCTAGCCTTGGCCGAACCTTGGACAGGTTGCAGGCATGACCCACGGTCCGTGAGTGGGTCTACGGGGCATCCTGCAGGTCCGTAGGTGGTGGTCTGCAGCCCCTAAATTTGGCTCTTGACCCACGACACCCATCCACGGGGCATGGGTCCACCTACTGGCCGTAGGTGCCATCCGTAGGTGGCCCTTTTTGGGCAGTTTCTTAGGGGTTTGGGTCCTCCTCAAGGACCCTTTGTTGGTCCTTAGGGAGTCGTTCCTTGACATTTAACCCCTATAACCCTCATTTTAAGTATGGGAAGCCATTTTACGATTCTAACCCACACATCAAACTCTACAACTCTCACGTAAGGCTCTAGTTTACACATTAGGCTCTAGCTTAGTCTACTAGTTTTCGGGGTGTTACATTATCTTCCTCTTGAGAACATTCGTCCTCGAATGACAATTTAGACACCTTACGGAATTAAAGACTCAAGACTAGGAGCCAAATCATGCATGAAACATCAAAATAATGCACAACTCAAAGGAGGAAACATCAACTCCAACTAAACATGATCAATGCAATACAAGGGAGTAGGAACTACATCTACCAACCCATTATGCATGAAATTCAACATTTCTCATTTTCATAGGAGGAACTACCTTCTCCAACTAAAAGCATGCTCAACACAACACTATGGAGCCAATATGCCATTTCATCAAAAGCATAATAAAGCATGTTCATCAACTCATCTCATGAAGTCAAATATGCAACATCATACTAAAATGCACAACAACATGAGGAACACATAAATCATGAAAACTCACTTTACTACTAAACATGAATTTCTCAAGAACATGCATAACATAAGGAGATCATGGAAACACATAAATCACACATGACTCCAAATCATGAAACAAGTCACAAGGAACTCTTTGTCTCAAGCTAGAGGAATAGAAAAAAGAGATGAGGATACCGGACTCTTAACAAATCTTGCTTTCTAAGCACACCATCTCCCCCCCCCCCCCGAGAGGAAAGCCCCTACTAAAATACCACTTCTTTCAACCAATACCAACCTTACTAACTCCACTCAAGATCTCATATGAGCCTACAAAACCGGGACTAAACTTCACAAACTCAATGCACCCCTCAAGGTGAGAATTCCAAGCCAACCAAATCATAACCATGAAGAACAGTCAACGACCTTGCTATCTAAGCACATCATCTCCCCCTTGGGAGTAAGCCTATACAGACTCTTCTAAGCATCATTTCCTCCAATTCTAAGGTCGGAGCAAGTCGTCACTAAGTTTTCACATCCATCAGTCAAGATGATTCTAAACCATGGAGAATTATACTTCTACCCTTTTTAGAGGAGTCTACTCACTCAACACATCTAGGCATTACTTAAACACCCTATTCATCAAACCTTCCAACCTACCCAAAATTCAAAATAGTCAAGTGGGGTTTTACCATCAATATCATAAAACAAAAATGAAGCCCATTCATACTAAGAAAAACATCAAAGGCTAGCATACCACGTCACAAAAGGCAAGTAATACCGGAATCTAATAAAGCATAAAACACATACCAGAACCATTAGGAGGAACTTCCTTACCCTCTCTTCTCATAATCTTTGCCTTTGGACAATCCTTCATTTTTTACCCCTTTCACCACAATTAAAGCAACCTCTTTGCCGGCCAAACATCTACCCTCATGTCTCTTTCAATTCTACTAAGGTCGGATCAAGAGAGTTCCAGACCATTCCAACCCATATCGTCACCTTTGGTGGGATCTACCAATCAATCATATATAGGTATTATCTATCACCCTACTCAAAATGACCATACTTAAGATCAATCTTAAAAGATAACTAACTCTTTGAAGTTGGTCAACACTTACAATCTTCTTCCTCACCTTAACTAGGTGGTACATGCAACCCTTAAAGTCAACTTTAAGACAAAACATAATCAAAACTTATGGCATAGATTTTCCCCCCTTCCACTCTCGGATAGGATCATTCGGAAACTAACAATTTGACTTTACGGGTTCTATTATAACATAGGAGAATGACAATAACACTACCAATCCATCCTAAGGATGACATCTAAATCTAGCATATCAAGTCCTATCTAGTCACATAGCCATAATTGGCATTACAACCAACATCTTCTCCCTTGCTCCTTGTAGCATGAGCCTTCGAGTAGTCATATCTTAAAGACCACCGGTTAGGGAGAAAGATCTTATAGAGTTAAACTCTATGGCATGACTAGAGAATGAAGAAGTGAGATTTCCTAATCATCTTGTAGCCTCTCATTCATAAATGTGGCGCGCTTCACACTATGAACAAGACTCTACTCATCCTACAATCATTCTAAACCTTGTGCTCTGATTACCAAGTTTGTCTCGACCTAGGGGTACCCCCTAGATGTAACACGGCGTACTCATCCCCGAAGGGGTTTCATACAAGCCCTTAGCATATCATAACATAAGATTTAAAGAAATGATACAGAATTTAAAACTTTTCTTTACAATCGAAGTGTTTTATAAAAGCAAGCGGAATTCTAGACATTGTCTCCATTAGCCATCTAATACAATTGAATTATCAAAGAGGGTCACAGCCCTTTACAACATAGTCTCAAAAGAGAATGTAAGAAAGAAACTAGAATTGAACAACTCCCGTCCTCGAACCATGAGGACTCACCAAAAGCGTGGAGAGTAATGGATCCTAGCTTTAACCAATAGAAGACCACTTCAAGACCCGGAGCCTACACTTATAGAAAAATCTAGAGAATGTGGGTTAGTACAAAAATGCACTAAGTATGAAAGCCATGCATAAAATCCTGGAAAACACGCTAAAAGGGACTTTTTAGTTAAGACCTTGCTATATGCCAATTTTGAACGTCATCTTTGAAATAGTTGGAAAACATAATTCATAAGGATACTCATGTATAGTCATCATAGCATAAAGGATAATAACATAATCATAAGCATAGCCTCCAACATTGACATAATGCAAACATCAATTATCATAAGACATAGTTCACATACATAGTTAAATACCAATATCATCTCATCATAATAGAATCATCTCATAAGTAACCCTAAGTTATACTTGTGCAATGCATAGATAAGATCACATAATCCCATCTACACTAAGTACCACTTTCAGGCCATCATGTTCATGCTTATTATGCTTTGATCTCATCCATAGTTACTACTCATAGACAAGGAAACAATCATGTTCAATAACTCATATCAAGGAAAGCCACTCATAGCAACAATCCATATAAAGCATGCATTAATTCATAAATCATCATAGTTTAAGAGAAATACACCACGACCACTCTCAAAGTCTACTTGTGCAATGCATGAATGAAGTCCCATACCCCCACTCACACTAAGTAGAATCTCTTGAAGAACCATAGCACATAACTCATGTTCTTGTTATGGAGGGAAATAGCCGTAACCGACATAGACCATGTGAGCTTCATGGAATCCGGTGTACTGCCCCATACCAAAAAGAGGTGTCCTACTTGCCTAAGGTAGAACTGAAGTTTATTAGCTTAGGTGGATCCACTAGCTAAACACCTATGTGGGCACATAGTTATGGGATAGGGAGATTGCTTCTAGAAACCCATAATTCTGACGTAAAAGGTTTCCATCTTATGTGATAACTATTTTGGGAACCCGGACTACTGGCGTAAAAGGAACCCATTGGGAAGCCGGACTGCTGGCGTAAAAGCTTCCATCTCAGATTCATATCCGCTCGGTGCCAGGCATTATTTCCATTAGATTCATTTTATGTCTTTTACTTAGGTTCATGTTTATGAAAGAATGTCTTAACACTCAATCCAATACAATATCATGGTATAGCTCATTGATTCAAGAGGTGAGAATAGCCTTTCAACCTTAGAATCATTATTATGTGAGTAAACCTTTCACATCATGTTCATAGTGTGTTCATGAGAATTAGCCTTTCAATCAAAACAACAAGATTATCGTGGTCATGGAAATTTCATGCATAGTCATGTGTAAGGGTGCATATGAGAATAGCCTTTCAACAACACCTTAGTTACATCATAGTCATGTTCATGCATGGAGTGTGTGTGTGTGAGGATTTCCTTTCAATGACACAACAACACTATTATCATCGTAGACACTTCATTCTCAAAGTGTTCATACAGCATGTATATAATCTCACAATTATGCAAAATTCTCATATCTTGCATTCAAGGGTCATAGATCACATTAAATCAACACATCTTGAATTCACTACATTAGACATGAATATAATCATAACTCAAGTAGTTCATTCATTACATGCATAAACTCATGTATTCATATTATAGGTCATGTGTGTAAAGTCTTTCCACAATAATGCCTTATACAATTCAACATACATAATAGCTTCCTTTTTAAAGCCTCAATATTCATAGCTCATTCATCTTAGCTTTTACCCTTAAAGCCCTAGAAATCATCTTCATACTACAAGCTTTACTCTCAAGCAATACCTCGCATGGTCATCATGTATGCCTAACTCTCAAGGTAAACTAACCACATGCTTCATTCTTAGCCAATTATAGTCATATAACATCATGTAACCTCAATCTCAATACTACTCAACCATGATCCATCATATAAGCCCTAGCCTAATCCATTCATGTCTATAAGATTTACTTGTAAGAAATTCATATCTAGGTCATCTAATCCCAATCAATTCATAAAGAAGTTCATCGATCTTAGAAGGTCACATCTAAGCCCTCAATTTCCTCTTTCATGGCATAACACTAGACTATATCAATTTCACCCTATAATCTTAGGGTAATCAAGAATACATGCATATTCATACTAAAGTCATGAAATTTCATCATAATCAACCCACATCCACTCAATTGGATCAACTACTACATACATAATTCTATCACATTCTACTAGTATCAACAAACACCCACACTTGAGATCCAATTTGGGAAAATAGGGGAAATTCATGGATTCTTGGGTAATTCGTCATGAAAACAGTAGTAATTCATCAATTTGATCATAATATAAAGCAATTAAATCATTGAAATCATTTTTAAAACGGAATCCATGACTTAGAGTAAAACCCTAACTTTTGGGAACTTGAAATCTTTGAAATCTAGTTTTGGGGGGGAGAGGGGGGCCCTCTATGGGTTAAGGCTACCCATAGATGTTTAACTCCTTCAACCCTAGAATTTACCTTCTTCTTCTTCCTTGAAACTCTAGAGAGAGAATATTTGGAGAGGAGTTGGGTTTCTTTTTTTGGGTTTAGGGATTTATGAGGTGTAAAAGGTTGGTTAATGACTTAAAAGTACTTATATGGGTCTATTAAAATAATATAAAATGACCCCACATCATCCTAACTAAAATAGGAATTACCTAAAAATCCCTAGCCTTGGCCGAACCTTGGACTGGTTTCAGGCATGACCCATGACCTAGGACCCACGGTTCATGAGTGGGTCTATGTGGCGTCCTGCAGGTCCGTAGGTGGTGGTCTGCAACCCCTCAATTTGGCTCTTGACCCACGACACCCATCCACGGGGCGTGGGTCCACCTACTGGCCGTAGGTGCCATCCGTAGGTGGCCCTTTTTGGGGAGTTTCTTAGGGGATGGTTTGGGTCCTCCTCAAGGACCCTTGGTTGGTCCTTAGGGAGTCCTACCTTGATGTTTAACTCCTATAACCCTCATTCTAAGTACGGGAAGACATTTTACGATTCTAACTTTTACATCAAACTCTAAAACTCTCATGTAAGGCTCTAGTTTACACATTAGGCTCTAGCTTAGTCTTCTAGTTTCCGGGGTGCTACAACCTTACCAGAAGGTACGCAAGGTTTTGTTATATATTGTGGTACGTCCAGAGTTGGATTGGGTTGTGTATTGATGAAGAATGACAAGGTTATAGCTTATGCCTCTAGACCTCTTAAGATTCACAAGAGGAATTACCCAACCGATGATCTAGAGTTGGCTGCGGTAGTGTTTGCTTTGAAAATATGGCTTCACTATCTCTATGGTGTTCATATATATGTGTTAACCGATCACAAGAGCCTTCAGAATGTGTTGAGTCAGAAAGAGCTTAATCTCAGACAGAGGAGGTTGTTGGAGTTACTCAAGGATTATGATATGAGTATTCTCTATCACCCTGGTAAGGCTAATGGTATTGTTGATGCTTTGAGCAGGTTGTCTATGGATAGTACCACCCATGTTGAGGAGGACAAGAAAGAGTTAGCCAAAGAGGTGCAACGACTTGCACGATTAGGATTCTGATTAATGGATTCCAATAAAAGAGGAGTGGTGGTGATGAATGGGGCTGAATCGCCACTAGTGTCTGAAGAGAAAGAGAAACAAGACCAAGATCATATTTTGCTTGAATTAAAGGCAAATGTTCATAAGCAAAAAGTGATGGTTTTTGAACAAGGAGAAGATGGTGTATTGAGGTATCAAGGTAGATTGTGTGTGCCAAGGGTGGATGAACTTCAAGAGTAGATCATGAAGGAAGATCATAGCTCTAGATATATCCAACCGGGTTCCACAAAGATGTATCGTGACTTGAGAGAAGTCTATTGGTGGAATAATATGAAGAAAGGTATTGCAGAGTTCGTTACTAAGTGCCGAAATTGCCAATAAATCAAGGTAGAGCACGAGAGACCCGGTGGTATGGCTCAGAACATAGATATTCCGGAATGGAAGTGGGAGATGATCAATATGAATTTCATTACAGGTTTACCACGGTATCGCAGGTAGCATGATTCGATTTGGGTGATTGTAGATCGAATGACTAAATTAGCCCATTTCTTGTTGGTGAAGTCTACCTTTGCAGCAGAGGACTATGCTAAGTTATATTTTAAAGAGGTAGTCAGACTTCATGGAGCCCCGGTATCCATCAATTCACCGCACAATTTTGGAAGTCTTTCCAGAAAGGTTTGGATTCTAAGGTAAATTTGAGTACTGCTTTCCGTCCTCAGACAAATGGTCAAGCAGAGCGCACAATACAGACCTTAGAGGATATGATGAGGGCGTGTGTGATCGATTTCAAAGGTAATTGGGATTATCACTTACCTCTCATAGAGTTTACTTACAATAATAGTTATAATTGTTGCATCCATATTGTTCCTTACAAGGCTCTTTATGGAAGAATATGTAGATCTCCTATTGGATGGTCTGAGGTTGGTGAAGCTGTGTTGATAGGACCAGACTTGGTTCATCAAGCTATGGACAAAGTGAAGATTATTCAAGAGAGGTTGAAAACAGTAGGAGAAGAGACTTAGAGTTTGAGGTAGATGATTGGGTTTATTTGAAGGTTTCACCCATGAAGGGTGTTATGAGGTTTGGCAAGAAGGAGAAACTTAGTCCCCGGTATATTTGTCTGTACATGATAACTAAGATGATTGAAAATGTAGCTTATGAGTTTGAGCTACTGTTAGAGTTAGCAGTGGTTCATTCGGTATTTCACATTTCAATGTTGAAGAAGTGTATGGACGATCCTTCACTTATTATACCGACTGAAAATATAAGTATTAAGGACAACCTATCTTATGAGGAGATACTTGTTGAGATACTTGATCGTTAGGATCGCAAGTTGAGAACCAAGGAGGTAGGATCAGTCAAGGTCTTATGGAGGAATTAGTTTGTTGAGGAAGCTACTTGGGAGGCTGAGGAGGATTTGAAGAAGAGGTATCCACATATCTTTGAGCTCGGAGAAGTTCCCAATAAAGGTACTAATTCTTTTCTTAGTACTTTTTACGTTGAAATGTTGTGTTAATTTGCATGTTGAGTCTTTGAGTTGGGTGTTAAATGCTTCCACCATTAGTTTTACTTTAGGGTTATCTCATTCGAGGACGAATCTTCCCAAGGGGGAGATATTGTAAAATCCCTCCTTAGAAAGAGGTAAAATTAGAAAGAACTAATTTGGAAAGAAGCTAATTTGAAAATTTTCAAGTTATGCTTAAGTTGTGAGTTTTAGATCAACTTCAAATGACCATAAATTTTAGTACAAGATGATTTCGGTAGCCCATAAGATATCAAATGAAACGTCTTGGAATCCTCTTTCCAACACCACCGAGTTTTCTAAATTTCAAGCTTGTATGAGGGAGATATGCCTGATTGAAGTTATCCTGTCAAGATAAGGAAAGTTACCCAAAAATATGAGGGGTATTTTGGTCTTTTCCTTACCCAATTAGATTAATTTGTTTTTTTAAGGTTTTAGGGGTCTAAACTGATTTGGTTCAGTTTTATAATCCTAATTCATGCTTAGGGTCTTAGAAATGAGTTCAAGAAGAGAAAAGAGGAGAAAGGAGGGAAGATTCAACGCGTTCATTGAAATTTCATACGGATCGAAGGTTGTTTCGCCAAGGGTTTGATCCCTAAGAGGTATGTGAGTTCTCATAGTGTTAGGTTCGTTCACCACATGCAAATCATGCTATTTTAATGCACTTTTGTTCTTAAAGTTGAAGGATTTGAGTTCTTGATGAGTTTTCTTGAAATTCCATTCGTAATCTTGATTTTTGGGATTTTTATGAGTTCTTGACATAAAAGTTACTGATTTGAGGGTTGTTTCTGAGTATATTATCGTGTACTTATGTTGGGTATTCAAATCTAAGTGAGTGTGGAAGAAACCATTTTATTCTAGGTGAGTTACGGTCAGAAAACGAGAAAGAAATTTTGTTAGGGTTTTTTGGGCAAGGGTTGGCGTGCCACCCCACCACTGTGCCAGTAGAGATGCTTTGTAGTACAAAGCTGGCACCCTGCCCCACTCAGTGCGCTAGGGTCACCTACCCCCTGCCGTACTCCATCGTTTAGTCCATTTGAGTTCTTTCAAAGGGTTCATTTACTCCCTATTGATTCTAACTACTCTAAACTACTTCTAAACATCTAGAAATCATTCATAACATGAATCACATAACCTTGAATTCATAATTCAACTTCAAGGTAGAGTTAAGAGTCAAGTCTTGAGAGTTCTTTTGAGTCTTTTGAGAAGTCTTCTACAGTCTTTTAAAACTTGTTTTAAGACTTGATCATTTGAGTTTGAAGAAGAGTAGAGTTGAGTTCATTTTTCTTCAAAATGATATATGGAAACTAAGTATTCCCAAGAGTAAATGTTTTTACATTTAAGATAAGAGGAAACACCGACTTCCAAAAGAGTTCATGAGCAGTTTTGAGTACTATCTCTTTTAAGAGAAATCTTTTGAGTAATAATCTTAAAGTTGAGGAAGAGGAAATATTTTTTTAAAACATATGAGCTAAGTTATATTTTGGGAGTAGTGTTGGGCACCGATATGGGGGAGAGTTCTAACAACTCACAACCTCCATAAACCATGTAGCCAACGTGGGTAGAAAGGGTCATACGCTTTAGATGATATCTTATTGCTTTTAAGCATAGACTAGTGGATCTACTTAATTGAGGAGTTCTATGCCCCGACAAGGTATAGGACAGTTCTGGCAGTGTAGGCGAGACGATGTATCATCACATAGCTCATAGTGATGGTTGTCGGTTAGAGAATCTCCCAAACAAAGTTTATTTTGTATTTTTGCATACAAACTGAGTTATATTGTATTTTTCAATACATTGAGTTGTTATCTATATTTTTAAAGCTTTTCTTTATATCACATTATTGTTATTGTTTTTATATTGAAATGAGGTCGAGTTGAGTTGAGATGAGGTAAGTTGTTTCTTCAGTTCTAGTTCAAGCTTATTATGTTTTAGATTTTCCCTGACATGCTCGTACATTCCATGTACTGACGCCATTTGGCCTGCATCTTTTATGATGCAGATACAGGTAACCATGATCAACAACCAGCGCTTCATTGATCCAGTTGAGTTCCAGAGTTGTTTGGTGAGCCTCATTGCTTCCAGAGGATCCCTTATTTATATTCAGTTATTTCAGCTTTGTTAGGATGATCTGGGGTCTTGTACAGACATCCCTCATTGTATTAGAGGTTTCATAGATAGATAGATTGTAGTACTTCATGAGTCTTTTCATTTCCATTGTTTTTGTTGAGACTTGAGTTGCCTCTTTGGCCAGTTTAATGTTTATTTCTAAATATTATGTGTTAGTATTTGAAACTTTTGAGTTAAAGGTTTCTTTTGAGTCCATTTATTAATGAGTTAGTCTTCTGCTGAGAGTTGAGCCAGACCAAGGGTTCGCTTGGGGCCAGCAATGGTTCTCGAGTGCCGGCCACTCCCAGGGTGTAGGCTCGGGGTGTGATACTTAAAGATAAGCGACTTTTAAAATTTTTTATTGGATGACGGTCTTTTGCCATCAGTTAATATTAAAGGCAAAACACACAACATTAAGCGATTTGTCCGTTTTGGTTAAATAGAAAAGTAAGTGGTCCTTTGTGTATTTTAGTTTTAAAAAGTGACTCTTTTGGCTCCGAACTCAAGAATTATGCCGGTCTACGAAACACTCTCTTCTTGCAATATATATATTGTAGTCAATTTCAAGAGCAAAGGCTCATGCGACGATTAAGAAAAGATAATAATTTAGTGGAGGAGCAAAATGTTAATCAAAATTTGAAGGTAGGAGCTTTCCACTTTTAATAATACTAGTTCTATGAACGTGCCTTGCACGTTTGACCTCTATTATTGTATAAAATTTATATATGCTTAACTCATGTATAGAAAATATTTGCAATATCAATTCAATTAACTTAAAAAGCAATAAAGTATACATATCATCATATGCATGCAAAATGAAAAAGGTTAAACAAAGCAATATATTGATCGGAATAAGAAAGAATAACCGATTGATAAAAAATGAAATAAGAATTATAAGATGATTAAATAAAAAAGTGAAGTGGACTAACATTTTATATCCAATTTATAAAGGGAGAGATTGTGTACATCAAAATTTGTGAGTGAATGCGAAAGTAATATAGAAAAAGGATAATTTTACTTGATTTTGTAGATGGATATGGTTGTGTTGACGAAATGGAACCAACAAATTATTAATTAATTTACCTCTTATTTTTTTCTAATAGATGAAGAATGAAGAATGAAAAATGAAGAACATAAGGAGTTATTATAGAAATGTATTGTAAAACTTAAAAAGGAAAGACATTTATTTCATAAGCAATAAAAGAGGAAATCAATTCAAATGAATATAAAAGAATGATTTGCCTTTCATATACTGTGGGCATACAACTCCCATTTTCTATTGGTTTGTATTTTACTTTTTTATTATTATTTATCATATTTATTAAATGTATATTTTTATTTTTCCACTTAAATGTTGTTGATATAATATTTGCTTGAAAGACAAAAGAATTATTCAATATTTTAGGGGCTTCAAAGCTAAAAGGACTAACAATTAAACCTAACTAAAAAGTCAAAAATGATAAGTTGTAACATCTAATCATGTATTTGATTCAGTTTAATTCTCATTATTTATTTAATTTTAAAAGTTAGTAAGGTATTTTTTTTAATTTAAAAATTAGTGAACGACATTTTCGTAATCCAACTTTGAACTTGAAATCTTCCCGCTTTTAATATCATATGAAATATGATGATAATATATATATATATATATATATATATATATATATATATATATTGTGTTT
>JAJONR010009808.1:0-17383 GCA_029582245.1 Solanum etuberosum
TGCTCATTTTATTGTAATCTATTTATGTTAGGAAGCATGCCTATAGGATTGTTGATTGTTTGATAGTTCATATTTAATAACTTCGCTTAGATCTAACTAAAATAAAAATAAAACCACTATTGCCTTTAATCACCTAAATTTTAACTCAAAATAATTAATCACCTCTTTAAGCCTTGTCTAACCATATTTAAATTTAATAATGTGTTTAATTGACTCAACTGTTCATTGTAACTTATTTATGTGACTTGCATATTCATCGCTTAATCTTCATAATAAATGACATGTTCCTTTATATATACAAAAATAAATAAGAATTTTATTTTTATCAATTTATTTCTGCCATTTAGATATCATGTTCATAGGACTTAATTAAATTTTCAGCATGCTAATGGGTATAGGAATTCATGCGTATAGGCTTAAACTTCAGTTTCACTTAGAAAGCATGCCTATAGGTTTGTTTAAATAATTAGTATATCTTTATATAGAAATCATGCCTATAAGATCAATCACAACTTCAACATTTGCATATTTAGAAACCCTGCCTATAAGACTCAAATACTAAAACCAATGTTAATTAATCATATTAAATAATTTCCAGCATGTTAAATAACTGAATTACATTTTGGTTACGCATAATTCCTGCCACTTCTAAATAGTTATATGACATAATCATTTACTGCTGCTTAAAGATAATTAATAAATTATTCTTTGCATGCTTTAATCTAAAAAACTGCCCTATTTAGATAAATCGCTAAATTGAGTCAATTCTGCTTTAATATCCTGCCTCTAATACGACTGTTTTATAACCTGCCTAAAAATAATTAATTTATGCATCGTAATTAACTGTCCTACCAATTAAAATGAGCTACTGATTAATTTATGCATCTAATAAGCTGACTGCCACTTAATATAAATTTCTGTATTAATAATAAAATCTACTACGGTTCTAAAAAAAATCCGCGTTCTGTGATCACTTTTCTGCTATATTGTTAAAAATCAAAATTAGTAAGTTCTGCATTATGAATATTTGTTCGGCCACTTAAAACCAATTAATAATGATTTTATACCTTAAATAATTCACTGCTCTGATTGTATTTTTACTCACAAATCTTTCTGCCCTATTAAAACCAGTTAATATTTTGATATAATGCTTGTTGTTTGCACACACGTAGCATGAGACCTTACACTAATTGTGTGTGTTTGTTCGCATGTTAATAAACTAAAATATAGAGGCTAAATTGAGACTTATGTGCTAAATGCTCGTCCTACTTGTTTTATTTGGTGTCTAGAGGGCCTAATCAAGAGCCTGTATTTTTCTTTAGTCTAAAACCTTCCTAGTAGTAGTCCAATGCCTCTCGGACATTAAGCGGGGATGTTAGGCACCTTCTAGGACATTATACATGCGGAAGGTAGGGTAGGGGTAGTTAGGACTTTACGGAGATGATGAAAATGACTCAGGCTTAAACGACAAACATTAGTTTTGTCTTTCCGAATGTTAAGCTAACCGAATAATAAGCCGAGCGCTGATCCGTAAAGTGTGTTGGTTTTGAAGTCTCCCTTTTTTTTTCTTTATTCATTTTTCATAATTAAAAACTGTTTGGGGTAGTTCAATAAAAAATAAAATTGTTTCGCCTATCTAATTGTACAATTTTTGTCTTCTCGCTTATCGCTCTGTTAATTGTTTAATATTTGTTTATTGTTATCTATATCATCTAGTAAGCATGCTTAATAACATAATAAACAAATTAAGCGACCCCAACTGCTACTTGTAATTCCCACATAAATTGCATGAAATACGACCGGGACCCACATTTATGGACCTCGAGGGATGCTTAACACCTTCCCTTCAAGGTAATTTGAACCCTTACCCGATCTCTGGTTCGTTAACCCTTTAATTAGATTAGTTAGGTTAGATAGGTGCCCTAAGGCCCCTTAATTCGTTAGGTGACGACTCTTCAATCACCCAAAATCCAAAAGAGTTGTTAGGTCGTGCACCGAAACCCATTTTTGCAAAAAATAGGGGTGCGACAATGATGAAATCGATATCTAACCCATGTTTTAAGCATTGATGATTGAAAGTGGGTTTTGAACCTCAAGAGGTAAATGATGGACTTATGCATTTTTTTATGAAATCTATGCAAATGTTTTAAGGGTTCTTTGAGAGTAAAGTACCAATGATGATTTTGTGTTGTGAAAGGATATTCTCATAAACACATACTAGCATGATGTGAAAGGTTTTCTCACATAGAAAGGATTCTTAGGTTGAAAGTCTTTCTCACCTAATTGAATCAAAGAGTAAGAGCTATCCTAATGAACTAGCTTGGATTTATTGTCCAAGGGCACCTTTCCGTGTTTAATGAAGTCAAGTAAGAAATGACTATTCCGTGGGATTTATGCTTAGTACTGAGTGGATATGATGATGGGATGGAAACTCTCCCGTAGTAGAGGCCGGGTTTCTAGAAGCAATGTCATTAGATGGAAGCTCCCCCGTTAGAAGAGGTCGGGTTTGTAGTAGCAATCTCCTTATCCCTTACCTTTGTGCTCCCATAGGTTTATTAGCTAGTGGATCCACTTAAGCTAGAAGCTCATGTTCCTTACCTTGGTGAGTAGGACAACCCTTTTCGGTGTGGGAAAACATATGGTCTCTTTGTCGGTTAAGGCTAATTCCCCACAAGTAATAATGAACTAAGGTTACTTCAAGAAGTGTCGCATATGAGTTCAAAGGTTTTAAAGATGAAGCTATCTTGCATTGACCATGATTTTATGACTTATGTTTCTAACTCTTTTATATTATGTTTTAGCTTGGTCAATTGCATGTCATGAAATGAAAAGTCCCTTTTAGCATGATTTAAATATTTTATGTGTGGCTATCATACTTGGTACATTATTTTATACTAACGCATACTCTTACCTACATTTCCCCAAATGTAGGGTTCGGCAGTCATGGTACTCACTTTCGTGGCTAGAGGTTGACTTGAGATATTCCAAGATTTGGTGAGTCCTCATGCTTCGAGGAACGATTTTATTGTTTCACATTCTTTAATGAATTTTCTCTTTTGAACATGATGTATGTGCTAGGACCAAATTTCATTCTATCGAACTAGATGACTATGATGAGACAGGTGTATTAGACTTTTGCTTTGCTTTATAAAAATGTTTTGGACTTGGACTATTGTTTTACTCTTATTGTTCTATTTCTTATGTTATGAGAACTAAGTGGATTGTATGCGGTCTTTCGGGGTTCTATACACCATGTTACATCTAGGGGGTACCCCTGGGTCGTGACCAACTTGGTAATCAGAGCATAAGGTTTAGAATGGTCCTAGGATGTTTCATAAGCCACGTCTAGTAGAGTCTTGACGATAGGTGTGAAGCGCGCCACATTTATGAATGAGAAGCTACAAGATGATTAGGAAACTCCACTTCTTTCATTACTCTTAAGTCATGCGATAGAGTTCAACTCTATAAGGTCTGTCTCCTAATCTTTATCTTATGTTCTTCAGTACATGGTTACCCGAAGAGCTTATACTAGAAGGAATGGGAGGGACAATGTGGAACATGAAGATCCTCCCCAAGCTCCTCAAGGTTCGGTCGATCCTTTGGCTGAATAAGTTTCTAATGCATAGTTTAGAGTTGCTTTTCAAGTGTTGGCTCAAGCCATGACGGCCCAAGCCAATAGGGAGGTAGTGGTTCCCATGAACCCAAATGTCGGTACGATGGTTTCTAGAGTGAGGGACTTCACTAGGATCAATCCTCCAGAGTTTCATGGTTCTAAAGTCGAGGAAGATCCTCAAGAGTTTATTGATGAGGTTTATAAGGTCTTGATGATCATGGGAGTTACACCGGTGGAGAAGGCGGAGTTGGCCGCTTATCAACTAAAAGTTGTGGCTCAAATATGGTATAACCAATGGAAAGAAGGGAGACCAGAAGATGCGGATCCTCTTGATTGGGAGAAGTTTAAGGACACTTTTATTGATAAATTCTTTCCCCTTGAGATGAGGGAAGCAAAGGTTCTTGAGTTTATTAACCTTCGACAAGGAAGTATGAGTGTGAGGGAATATGCTCTAAAGTTCACACAATTGTCTAAGTATGCTCCATGAATGGTTGTCGATTAAAGGGCTAAGATGAGTAAGTTTGTTTCGGGTGTGTCCGAAATGGTGGTTAAAGAGTGCCGAACCTCCATGCTCATTAATTACATGGACATCTATCGTCTCATGGTACATGCATAAAAAATTGAGAAGGAGAAACTCAAGGAAAAGTCTAGGGAGGCAAAAAGGGCAAAGACCGGTGATGGTTATTTCACTAATGCAAGGTCTGATGGAAAAGGTCATCCTAGATTCCGACAAAGGTTTTCCGGTCAAGGTTCCTCCAATTCTCCTCCTAAGTTCAACCAAGATAGGGTGTCTAACCCTAAGACTCAATGAGGTACTGGTAGTGTACCTTAATTGGTTACGTCTAATTGTACTAAGTGTGGAACGAAGTATGAGGGTAAGTGCCTAGCCGAAACGGATGGTTTCTTTGGTTTTGGTAAGAGTTGTCACAAAATGATGGATTTCCCAATGCTTACGACTAAAGAAAGAGAGTGCAAGCATGCTCCTCCTAGTGGTGCGGGTTCCAATGCTCTTAAGCAAATCCGTTTCTATGTACTTCAGAATCGAGGTGAACAAGAGAGTTCTCCCAATGTGGTTATCGGTATGTTGAAAGAGTTCCAAATTGATGCTTATGCTTTGCTTGATCCTCGTGCTACCTTGTCTTTTGTGATGCCATATGTGTCTATGAGGTTTGATGTTCTTCCGGATATGTTGCTAGAACCTTTTTCTATCTCTACTCCTGTCTGTGATTCTATCGTGGCAAAGAGGGTCTATAGAAAGTGCCCCGTTTCCTTGTCCCATAGAGTTACTCTTGTTGACTTGGTAGAGATTGATATGTTAGACTTAGATGTGATTCTTGGTATGGATTGGCTGCACTCATGTTATGCTTCCATCGATTGTAGAACTTATGTAGTCAAGTTTCAGTTCCCGAATGAGCCTATCCTAGAGTGGAAGGGGGGAAATTCTATGCCTAAGGGTCAGTTTGTCTCTTATCTTACAGCTAGAAAGATGATTTCTAAGGGTTACTTTTACCATTTAGTAAGGGTGAGGGATGTAGATTCCGAATCCCCTTCTCTCGAGTCAGTCCCCGTTGTAAATGAGTTTCCAGAAGTGTTCCCAGATGACTTACTCGATATTCATCCCGAGCGGGAAATAGTCTTTGTTATTGACCTTAACCCAGCTACGCAACCTATCTCTATTCCTCCTTATCGTATTGCTCCGGCAGAACTTAAGAAGTTAAAAGAATAGTTGAAAGATTTGTTGGATAAGGGTTTCATCCGACCGAGTATCTCTCCATGGGGTGCTCCACTTTTGTTCGTTAGAAAGAAGGATGGTTCGCTTCGTATGTGTATCGATTATTGACAGTTGAATAAGGTGACTATTAAGAATAAGTATCCTCTTCCAAGGATAGATGATTTGTTTGACCAACTTCGAGGAGCAAGTTATTTATCTAAGATTCATCTCCGATCAGGTTATCACCAATTGAGGGTGAAAGAAGATGACATTCCAAAGATGGCTTTTCAAACTCGGTATGGTCATTATGAGTTTTTGTAATGTCGTTTTCTTTGACTAATGCTCCAGCGGCGTTAATGGATTTGATGAATAGAGTGTTTAGACGATACCTTGATATGTTTGTGATTGTATTTTATTGATGATATTTTGATCTACTCAAGGAGTGAGGATGAGCATATTGATCATTTAAGGATTGTGTTGCAAATTCTTAAGGACCAACAACTTTTTATAAAGTTTAGCAAATGTGAATTTTGGTTAAGGTCTGTACCTTTCCTTGGTGATATTATTTCAAGTAAGGGTATTGAGGTAGATCCTAAGAAGATGGATGCGGTCAAGAGTTGGCCTAAACCTCTAACTCCTTCGAATATTAGAAGTTTCTTGGGTTTAGCCGATTACTGATATACCATGAGTTTACAGTATTTTTGATGCATTTCACTTAAAGTTTGTGTGTGTCTTGGGCTAGTTTGTTATTATAAATAATGTTTTGTGTGTAATTCTTGCAGGTGGATACGGTTGATGAAGATGCGAGCTGAAAATTGCAGAAGTAGCCAACGACAGAGCCAACAACGGACCGTAGGTCCTGTGACGGGCCGTGGATGGGCAGTCGTAAGTCCTGGTCAGGAAGTTAAGTTTCAGTACTCAATTTACGGAGTGACAGGATGGACCGTAGTCCAATCCGCGGACCGTAGGTGGAAGATCAGGGAAATTTAACCATGTGTGGAACCACGAAGCTGACGACGGATCGTAGGTCAACTGACGACGGATCGTAGGTCGACTGACGACCCGTCCGGCACATTCGTCGTTTCGGGATCAGAGAGTTAAAGTTCTAGTACCTGATTTATTTTCCAAGTGTTGGTCCACGGAGGGTAACCTACGGACCATTGTCATTGACCGGTGATGCTGTTGTGTGGTTTTCAGAGTTACCATACAATTCTACCTATACATGGGACCAACTGTATAAGGTGTTCGTAGCGAGGTACTTTCCGGTGTCTATGAAACTGAATCATAAGGATAAACTGAATAACTTCACCACATTACCTGGAGAGTCTATAAGCAGTTCTTGGGATAGGTTCACTGGGTTCATGAGAAGTGTTCCGAATCACCGCATTGATGCTGAGTCATTGAAGGAGTATTTCTATAGAGGACAGGATGACAATGGAAGAACTGTGTTAGATATAATTGCTGGAGGATCATATGGTGAGTGCACTTTTGAGGAGATCGCTGAAAAACATGAGAGGATTTCCCAAAATAATAAGGCGTGGAGCACTAGAAAGGCTAATACTGGTAGAAGCACGTTTGCTATCCAAACTGTACCTAATCTATATAATGATGACATTCGTGAAGAGATCGCTCAAATGAGGACATAACTTGGTTTGGTCTTGAAACATGTGAGTGGTAATGCAGAAAAAGTAAATGCTGTGAATTATCTGACTAGGTCTCCACCACCACCAGTTGAGGAGTGCTACTATGAGGAGGATGTGAATTTGGTTAATGATCAGACGGGGTTTCCAAACCAACGCCCAAGGTTCCAACACGGATAATTGGCACCAAGGTAAAGGAAACCAAGGTCAGAAATATGGAAACTACAACCGTGAGGGTACGTACAACTGTGAGGGTAACTACAACCGTTAGGGTAACTATGTCCGGGATGGGAACTACAATCGTGATAAAAATTACAATCAGAACAATTATGGCAACATGAATGATAAGGTTGGACCCTATGTTCCTCCTGGTAATAGAGAGGGTGGTTCGGCGCATTTGTGCCACAGGTTTTCTTCAACCTATGCTTTACTTTTTATTTTGTGCATTGAGGGCAATTGCACCTTATTTTATTTGGGGTGGGGTAAATGGTTTGTGAGTGATAGGGTGAAGTCTGAGTAACCCAACTCATAACCCTCCCTTGGGGTTTTCTTGCCTGTGTTCTTTTTACCCAAGGGACTATTTACTTTTATGTTGAACCGGCATGTTTAGGAGTGTATGTGTAGAAGTAAGTAGAATAATGAAAGAATGATGGCATAAAGAGCATGAAATTGATACATGTACAAAATTTTGAAATGTGCTAGATCTATAGGCTGAATGAGTTAAATATGTTGGATCATCATATGACATGATAAGGAACCAGTATGATAGCATGACTTAAGCTAAAACTTGAACTTGGTAATTGAATAATCCTATAATGAAACAATGTGCCACGGCTGTGTGAGAAAAGTTTGAATGTTCATGTAGTATGTGCCAATCTAGAACTTGCCCCATTGGTCCTGCTAGGATAATCGAGGCTAGAAGTTGGGGAATGATCATAGGCCCTTGTTCAAATAAGTCCACTCCAGCCTAAAAGTCAACCAAAAGAAATAAATTATCCCTTTGATCCAAATGTTTGAGCCTAATGAATACCAATTTTTTTCAATACACCTAATTCACCTTCCCTAAAAAATTGTTTTGACCCCGGTCCCTCCTTGGACATGTGCACCTTAAATTAGGCAAAAAGCCTAAGTTGAGGGTGGATAATTTAAAAATTTACCTTAATCTTGGCTCTGGTCCGACAACAGATATTGTGCACCTCAACTCATGCAAAATACATAAGTTGATGGTGTCTATGAAAAAGGAAACCGAAAGAAAAAGGGTATGAAAAGAATTTTATTTGGAAGAAAGGAAGAGAAAAGAAAAGATAGAAAAACAAAGATGTGACTGAAGTCAAAAGAAACAAAAATGCTGAAAAAGACAAACAAAGAAATATGATGTAAATGAAAAATAAGAAAGTGACAAATAAGAGCAATGAAGTCGAAGTCACATCTGTGTTGAAGAGAGCCAAGGGAAAGAGCAGAGAATAAAAAGATGTCAAGAATTGGTTGAGAAAAGAGGTAAAAACCCAATTTAATGTCAAGGAGGGCAGAAAAGTCACTAAAAAGTACCCAAATGTACCCTACATGACCCTGAGCCTACGTTACAAGCTAAGAAAGTCCTATAGTGATCCTAGTGACTAGTTTGGAGAATCTATGCAGTGAAAATAAGGGCAAGTCTATGGTATTGAGCACTAACTGTACTTGAAGTCACTTCTGAGCGTGAGTGTTGAATGAATCCTAAACTTGAAATTCATATCTATTGTGTGAAAAAGGATTTCTTTTGAAAAGTGTATGTTATGATGTCTGTGTTGAAGAGTGTATGTTTTGAAAAGAAATTCATATATATTGTGTGAAAAGTGTATGTTATGATGTCTATTGGTCGATCTATGTCATGTTTTGATCCGCATGAGTTAGCTTGAGGAGTCTAGATGAGAAGATTTGAACTAAGTGATGGAATTGATTGAGAAAGACATTTGATTGCTTGAGTTTTTATGTTTGCTTCTACATAAGTGTCATTTAGAGTTTTAGTGTGTCGCTGGAGGACAAACAACAAGTTTAAGTTGAGGGTGTTAATATACCGTTAGTTTTCGGTATTTTTGATGCATTTCACTTAAAGTTTGTGTGTGTCTTGGGCTAGTTTGTTATTAGAAATAATGTTTTGTGTGTAATTCTAGCAAGAAATAGGCTTGGATGCGGTTGATGAAGATGCAAGTTGAAAATTACAGAAGCAGCCAACGACGGACCGTAGGTCCTGTGACGGGCCGTGGATGGGCAGTCGTAAGTCCTGGTCCGGAAGTTGAGTTTCAGTACTCAAACCACGGAGTGACAGGATGGACTGTAGTCCAATCAACGGACCGTAGGTGGTGCATCGTAGGTGGAAGATCGGGGAAATCTGACCAAGTGTGGAACCACGAAGCTGACGACGGATCGTAGGTCGACTAATGACCCATCCTGCACATTCTTCATTCGGGGATCAGAGAGTTGAAGTTCAAGTACCTGATTTATTTTCCAAGTGTTGGTCCACGGAGGGTGACCTACGGACCGTAGGTCGACCCACGGTCCGTAGGTTGAGGCGTCAACAGAAACCGCGTCTGAGCAGTTTATTTCCTTATTTTGTTTCCTACTTAGTTTCAGATTTGTTTTCTATAAATAGGAGTTGTAATCCTCATTTTTGGGGGTTAGACATTATTAAATACTTTTATTTCTTGGTCTTTGGGAATTATTTTGCAAACACTTAGCAATTTAATTTCCGAAATTCGGTTTATACAATTTTCACTTTGAAATTCAATTCAAGATTTTGGGTTTTCATCTATTCTAACGGTAAGTTGATAAATTCCTTTAACCTAATTATGAATTGTGAACTCTGAAGCATGAGTAGCTAAATCCACAACTAGGGTTGTGGGAACCATGAACAATTAACAAAGTATGAATAATAATTAAGTGATTCTTGAATAGTGTTTATGCATTTATTGTTAATTTTTTCGTTTAGAAGTCTTTTTAACGGTTACAAACGTTAGAACTCACCTCGTTCCTACTTGCCGGACCAAGGAGGTAATGAATGAGAAAAGGATTAAACAACATAGATCTAGTGGATGCTATCTAATAGTCTGATTTCAATTGAGTGAGGGTGAAAACTAAACTAAATTGACATGATGAATAATTTGGGGTAAAGGTAAGGGTTAGTAAAGCATACACCCGTAAACAAACCAAGTTGCGTGGTTAAATTCCCTACTTGGAGGAACAATTACTTAGGAATACCTAACTTACCAATCTTCCATGTCAAACATTAGGATAGGATTACTATTATTAGGATTACTGCGTTAAGAGCTTGTGGGGAACACATATAACTTAGTTGATAACTCAAATTGTGAATCTTGCTTACTTGTTACTTATTCATTTAAATCAACAATCTGTTAATTTAGTTACAAAAATCCCCTGTTTACTTTTCTTGAAAATAATTTGACTAAACGGAGACAATTGTGAGTCAGTTTAAGTCTGAACCATATTCCTCGTGGGATCAACCCCAACCTACAAGTTTGGTTCTTTATTTGGCAACGACCGCTTATACTTCTTTAAGGAGGTGTAATTTAGGCGTATCAGTTACTATAGAAGGTTTATTGAGGGATTCTCTTCAATTGCCTTTCCTTTGATGGCTTTGACTCAAAATAAAGCTATGTTCGTATGGTCCGAATTATGTGAAATGAGTTTTCAAGAGTTGAAATATATACATACTTCCATTCTGGTGTGTTGACTTTACCGGAAGGGATGAATGGTTTTGTGTTTTATTGTGATGCCTTGAGAATTGGGCTAGGGTGTAAGCTTATGCAAAATATGAAAGTTATTGCCTATGCCTCAAGGCAACTTAAGATACATGAAAAGAATTATCCTACTCACGGACTTGAGTTAGCGGTGGTCATTTTTGCGTTAAAGATTTGGAGAAAATATTTGTATGGAGTACATGTAGATGTGTTTACCGATCACAAGAGTTTGCAATATGTGTTTAATCAAAAAGATTTTAATCTTCGCCAAAGATGGTGGCTTGAGTTATTGAAGGATTATGACATGAGCATTCTTTATCACCCCAGTAAAGCCAATGTGGTAGAGGATTCTCTTAGTCGATTGTCTATGGGTAGTGTTGCTCATATTGAAGAAGAAAAGAAAGAGTTGATTCGAGATGTTCATTGATTGGCTCGATTAGGTGTTCAAGTGGTGGACTCCACCAAAGGTGGTGTTATGATTCACATTGGTTCCGAATCATCTTTTGTGGCAGATGTGAAAGCCAAGCAAGGTCTTGATCCAATTTTAGTAGAATTGAAAGAAGCGGTGCTTAAGAAATCCGTTGAGGCTTTATCCCAAGGGGGAGATGGTGTGCTTAGATTCCAAGGTCGTTTATGTTTTCCAAATGTGGAAGACTTGAGGGAACAAATTTTGATAAAAGCACATAGTTTGCGGTATTCCATTCACCCGAGGACCACCTAGATGTACCGTGATTTATGGGAGGTCTATTGGCTGAATGGGATGAAGAAATATATTATGGGATTTGTGGCTAAGTGTCCAAATTACCAACAAGTAAAGGTTGAGCATCAGAAATTGGGAGGTTTATCCCAAGACATTAGCATTCCTACTTAGAAGTGGGAAGACTTGAATATGGACTTTATAGTTGGTTTACCTCGCACCCGGCGACAACATGATTCGATTTGGGTGATAGTAGATCGTATGACGAAATCGGCTCATTTCCTTCCCGTTAAGGTTCCTTACTCGGTAGAGGACTATGCCAAGTTGTACTTGAGAGAGCTAGTAAGGTTGCATGGAGTGCCTTTGTCCATTATTTTTTTCATGGTACCCAATTCACTTCTCAGTTTTGGAAGTCATTCCAAAAGGGTCTTGGCACTAAGGTTAAACTTAGCACGGCTTTTCATCCCCAAACCGATGGGCAAGTGGAGCGTACTATCCAAACTTTGGAAGATATGTTAAGGGCTTGTGCGATTGATTTTAAGGGCAATTGGAATGACCATTTGCCATTGGTTGAGTTTGATCACAATAACAGTTATCACTGAAGTATCAATATGGCTCCATTTGAGGCCTTATATGGTAGGAGGTGTAGGTCTTCTATTAGATGGTTTGAGGTGGGTGAAGTTGTCCTAATAGGTCCCGAATTGGTACACGAGGCCATGGAGAAAGTTCGGCTTATAAGGGAAAAGTTGAAAACGGCTCAAAGTCGCCAAAAGTCTTATGCTGATTGGAGAAGAAGGGATCTAGAGTTTGATGTTAACGATTGGGTTTACTTGAAAATCTCACCCATGAAGCGTGTAATGAGGTTTGGTAAGAAGGGGAAGCTTAGTCCCTGGTATGTAGGCGCATATAAGGTTTTGTGGCGTGTTGGTAAGGTTGCTTATGAGTTAGACTTGCCGAATGAGTTGGCAACAGTGCATCCTGTTTTCCAAGTCTCTATGCTTAAGAAGTGTGTTAGAGATCCGACATCCATAGTTACCCTAGAAGGGTTGGGAGTTGATGAAAGTCTTTCTTATGAGGAAGTTCCGGTTGAGATTCTAGACCAGCAAGTCAAGAAGTTGAGAAATAAGGAAATAGCTTCCGTGAAAGTGTTGTGGATGAATCAGTTAGTAGAGGGTGCTACTTGGAAGGCTGAGGTCGATATGATCTGTCATGCCCCGAGGCAACCCCCTGGACGCGGACATGGGACCTAGGATCACGAGTGACCCCAAGCTAACCCTGCTGGCTTAACATAAGCATACTAAATAAACTTAATTAGGAAAGTATTGTGCGGAAGCTAAAACATGGTGTAAACTGAAATGATGGGGAATACCCATAAACTATCTGAATATAGAAAATCTGAGTGTTTAACAACATCTGAAAAGTCAAACTCAAATGCTAAAGTTGAATCTAACTATGTCTGAAATAAGCTTCTAACTGACTAGAAGTGCTGGGACATGCCCTACCTAAATCTAGAAATACTGAAACTAAAGACTAAAATTGAAAGGAAGCATGTTTATCATCCTCGGAGAATGAGGACTCACCACTGATACTGCTGAGCTGAAGATCGGGAACCGATCTATGCGTGATCTGGAATCTGAGAACCTGGACCTACATCACGAGAAGATGTAGCGCAGAGTATGCGTCAGTACTTGAAAGGTACTGAGCATGTAGGATAGAGTAAAGCTGAATAATAACATAACTCAACAAAGCATTTAACTGAGAAATGATATGATATAAGCATGGTACTATACTGAGAATACTGAATATGAACTAACTGAATGCAATGACCAAGTTTATAACATGCTGAGATTGAAATCTGACTGTAACTGATAACATGGTCAATGCAATAGAATCTGACTGTGAGGGAGCTACTAATAACCGACATAAAACCACATGAGCTAAATGTGGAGTCCGATGTATGCACCCCATCGAGAGGACCCAATATACCCTGCCAGAGGTATAGAGGTATGATTGGCATGATCACTAAAATGATGCCCACAGAGGGGACATATATCCTACGGGGCACATAGTTCTGGGACTATTCGGGTACGCTGAACCCTAGTCCAACTCGGTATTAAGTTTACTCCCAACTGATTATGTAAATAACACATTATGACTGAATTTTTGTAATACTGGATAGCTCAAAATACTGACATGCAAAATCTTAGAATGCAACATTAATGTACTGATAATGAAACATTCGTAACTAGGGCATGTATATCTGAATATAACTGACCTAGCATGTGTAATTCATGAACTAAACAAATCAGCACCACTAGGGTTCTGAATTTCATGCAAGAACTGAAGAAACAACATAATAATCTGATTTGGATCATTCTAGCAGCTAAAACACAACAATTACTAACATTCAAGAAACCCTACGTCTAGATAATATCAAGTGAATCAAGATTCTGACATAATTCTAGGGACCTAATGGGCGAAAGGAACCCACTATTGAAATCCCACATACCTGGTGACGAATTCCACGGAGAAATCTTTCGATTTCATGGTTGGAAGTGATGGAAACTCGCAACGTTCTTGGCTTGGTCGACTCTTTCTCCTTCTGCGTTATAAGTTTTCTATGTTTTGGTGAATAATTGATTAGGGTAAGTTCTAATTTAGTTTCTAGGCTGAAACTGACCAATACTACGTAGTTAAGGGGGTTAAACGACGTAGTTTAGGGGTCCAACACATAGGGAAAAGACCAAACGACCCCTGACTTAAAATCTGTCAGGGTCATCGACGGACCGTGGATGGATCAACGGTCTGTTCTAGTCAACCGTCGATTGATACTGGGAGGGGGTTCTGGGGGTCTTGATCCACGGGCCGTGGCCTGACCTACGGTCCGTAGATCCGGCTGTGGGTCGACCCTTAGAACCATTTTCTGGACTTTCCTGAGAGGGGTTGCAGGTGGCCAACAACGGACCACCACCTACGGTCCGTGGGTCACCCAACAGTCCATGGGTGGTGCCCGTCGGTGGCACCTGCAACTTCTGATTCCTGCAATTTGTTCTGTCTAGGATACGGGGTGTTACATTGTCTCCCCCTTGGGAACATTCGTCCTCGAATGAAGACTAAACTAGCTGAAAATGGAGGGAAAGAGCTGCAAACCCTACCACTAAGTATTGAAAACTGATTTCTGATTGAATTAATTTCCAAGAACATGCAAATATGCTGAAAATGCAAGTACAAACTGAAGGAACATGATACTAAGACTGAATCTGCTCATAAATGACTGAAAAACTGGAGAGGAACTATTACCTCAAGCTGGAATGGAATCGGAAGAAAGGAAAGAGGTGAGGATACTTGGCTTTCATGGCTGCTTCTGCTTCCCAAGTTTCTCCCTCTACAGACTGACTCCTCTACAAAACATTAACTGAAGCGACTTCTTTGTTTCTCAACCTTCTAACCTGACGATCAAGAATCTCAACTGGCACATCCTCATAAGTGAGACTATCTTTCACAACCACACTCTCTAAAGGTACTCTGGATGCTGGATCACCCACACACTTCTTCAACAGCGAAACGTGAAAGACCGGATGCACTGTTGCTAGTTCTGCTGGCAACTCTAACTCGTAAGCCACTTTACCAACTGTTTTCAAGATCTTGTAAGGGCCTACATATCAGGGACTGAGATTTCCTTTCTTGCCAAATCTCAACACCCTCTTCGTAGGTGACACTTTCAGGAAGACCCAATCATCAACTTGGAACTCTAATTCCCTCCTCCTTACATCTGCATAGGACTTCTGGCAACTCTAGGCTGTCTTAAGTCTATCTCTAATAAGTTGGACATTATCCATAGCATCATGAACTGAATCTGGCCCTATCAAGGCTTTTTCACCCACTTCAAACCAACCAACTGGAGATCTACATCTACGCCCATACAATACCTCATAAGGGGCCATCTTAATGTTGGAATGGTAGTTATTATTGTACGCGAACTCTATAAGAGGAAGGTAATCATCCCAACTGCCCTTGAAATCGATCACACAAGCTCTCAACATGTCCTCTAAGGTATGAATGGTACGCTCTGCCTGACCATCCATCTGTGGATGAAATGCTGTGCTAAGATTAACCTGAGTGCCGAGACCTTTCTGAAATGACTTCCAGAAATGAGAGGTAAACTGAGAACCTCTATTTGATATGATAGACAAAGGAACCCCATGCAACCTTGCTATCTTATTAATGTAAAGCTTGGCGTAGTCCTCCGCCGAGTCTGTAGTCTTAACAGCCAAAAAATGTGCAGACTTGATAACTCTGTCTACTATCACCCAAATGGAGTCATGCTGTCTGCGAGTACGAGTAAACCTGTAATGAAGTCCATGTTGATCACTTCCCACTTCCAAGTAGGAATGTTGATCTCTTGAGTCATACCCCCTGGTTTCTGATGTTCTACCTTCACTTGCTGACAATTGGGGTACTTAGCCATAAAATCTGCTATATCCCTCTTCATGCCATTCCACCAAAAGACTTCCCACAGATCACAGTACATCTTAGTGGCACCTGAATGAATAGAATACCTGGAATTATGGGCTTCTGCAAGAATCTACTATCTCAACTCACCCACCTTAGGAACACATAATCGACCCTGATAGCAAAGCATACCATCTCCCTCTTGAGAGAATACCTCAACTCTCTACTGATGAACTACACCCTTTAGTTGAAGCAATATCAGTTCACTTTCTTTCTTTTCCTTAAACTCTGCTACCAATGAAGATTTTGACCCATTGTGAACTGTTACACCATCATCTGATATGCTCATAAGGTGAACTCCCAAGCGAGTAAGCCTGTGAACATCCTTTGCTAGTTCTTTTCTTTCTTTCTCAACATGTGATACACTACCCATAGATAGTCTGCTAAAGGCATCTACTACTATATTAGCCTTACCAGGATGGTAAAGCACATTCATGTCATAGTCCTTGAGGAATTCAAGCCATCTCCTCTGGCGAAGATTCAACTCTTTCTGGGTGAACACATACTGAAGGCATTTATGGTCTGTGAACACATCTACGTGAACACCATATAAGTAGTCTCTCCAAATCTTAAGTACAAACACCACTGCTGCAAGCTTGAGGTCATGAGTCGGATAATTCTTCTCATGCACCTTAAGCTGTCTAGAAGCATAAGCTATAACCTTACCTCACTGCATCAACACACAACCTAGGCCGACTCTGGATGCATCACAATAAAAAACATAACCATCTGAACCCTCTGGTAGAGTCAAAACCGGAGCTTTAGTCAACCTAGTTTTCAGTTCTGCGAAGCTATTCTCACAATCATCTGACCACTGCAACTTAACCTTCTTCTGAGTCAACTTAGTCAATGGAGAAGTTATGGATGAAAATCCTTCCACAAACGTTCTGTAATAACCTACTAGACCCAAGAAACTTCTGATATCTGTAGGAGAGGTAGGTCTGGGCCACTGTTTCACTGCTTCTATTTTCTGAGAATCCACTTGGATCCCTTCGTTGGATACTATATGCCCAAGGAAAGCAACTGATTCTAACCAATACTCACATCTGCTAAATTTAGCAAACAATTGGCGATCTTTGAGAGTTTGCAGAACAACTCTCAAATAAGTCGCACGATCTTCCTCATTCCTAGAGTAAATGAGGATATCATCAATAAAGACGATAACGAACAAGTCCAAATACTGCTTGAATACCCTGTTCATTAAATCCATGAAAACTGCAGGAGAATTGGTTAGTCAAGATGACATAACTACAAATTCTAAATGACCATACCGAGTTCTGAAGGCTATTTTCGAAAGGTCACTATCTCTGACTCTAAGCTGATGATAACCGGATCTGAGGTCTATCTTCGAAAAATGACTAGCACCCTGAAGTTGGTCAAACAAGTCATCAATCCTTGGGATGGGATACTTATTCTTGATTGTGACTTTGTTCAACTGCCGATAGTCAATGCACATCCTGAGAGAACCATCTT
>JAJONR010009809.1:0-12140 GCA_029582245.1 Solanum etuberosum
CCAAAACTCATAACTTAAGCATAACTTGCAAAATTTCAGATTTTGCTATTTCCAATTTAGTTCTTTTTGGAACTCAAGGTGCTACATCTAGTGACCTTAACACTTAAGAAATTTTAAATTCCTCGGTAAAATCCTACTCACAACGAAGGGTGGTTCGAGTCTTAGCTCAAAAGATTTATGCGGTGTTACAGTAGAGTCCTTTTCATGGGTGTGAAGTGCACCACATCTAATGAGAGGGAGGCTACGAAGTGTTTTAAGGAAAACTTCACTTTCTTGCTATTCTTATCGTTTGTAGGTATGATCTCCTTTCTAATCCATCGTTATGCGTTTTCAGATCATGCCTCCTCGTAGAGCTTACGCAAAGAATGCGAATGCCCGCAACACTAACTCAGTTCCTCCAGTCCCAAATCAGGAAGTTTCGAATGTAGAGTTTCGGAATGTTATTCAGCTTTTGGCTCAGAGTGTGACCAACAAGAACAACCAGCAGGTTCTAGTTCCTGCAAATCCTGGTGGTGGATCAGTGGCAGCTAGGGTTTGTGATTTTGTTAGGATGAATCCGCCTGAGTTTTTAGGGTCGCAAGTTGGTGAAGATCCCCAAAACTTCATCTATGAGGTCAAGAAAATCTTTGGAGTGATGCAAGTGACCGGGAATGATAGGGTAAAGTTGGCATCCTACCAACTTTAGGATGTAGCTCACATCTGGTTTACTCAATGGAAAGAAAACAGGGGTACGGATGCAACTCCTATCACTTGGGAGTGTTTTAGTGAGACTTTTCTGGACATGTTCTTCCCTAGAGAGTTGAGGGAGGCAAAAGCTCAGGAGTTCATGAATTTGAGGCAAGGTAGCATGTCAGTCCAAGAGTACGGAATCAAGTTCACCCAACTCTCCAGGTATGCTCCTCACATGGTTGCCGATTCCAGGGCTCAAATGAACAAGTTTTTGTATGGGGTATCCGACTTAGTGAAAACAGAGTGTAGAAATGCTATGTTGCTGGAAAATATGAACATCTCTAGGCTCATGACTCATGCTCAGCAGGTTGAGGGGGATAAGCTTAAGGGACAGGCTAAGGATAATAAGAAGGCTAGGACAGGCAACTATGAGTATTCTCAACAGAAATTGGGGGGTGGAAATCGATCGCAGTATCAGTAAAAGTCTTCAGCTCCAGCACCTTCATCAGCTAGTGTTCCATCTTCTAGGTTTCGACAAGTACAGAAAGGTAGGGCGTCAGGCTCTAAGTCTCAAAGGAGTATTTCAGGCGCCAGAACCTACCCAACTTTTCCAAAGTGTGGTAAGAACCATCCGGGCGAGTGTCTTACATGAAAGGAAGGATGCTCTGGGTGTGGTCAGTCTGGTCACAGGTTGAGAGATTGTCCTTCTTCAAAATAGGGTCAATGAGGTAATAATGGTAGGGCTCAGTCTATAACTTCAGCAGCACCAACAAGTCGCCCGACTTCGCAGGGTAACTCATATGGTACAGGTGGCGGACAACGCCAAAATAGGTTGTATGCTCTTCAGGCTCGCCAGGATCAAGAAGATTCTCCTGATGCAGTCACTAGTACGTTACGAGTTTTTAACTTAGATGTTTATGCTTTGTTAGATCCGGGGGCTACTCTTTCCTTTGTAACTCCTTATATAACAGTCAACTTCGATGTTAGTCCAGAAACTCTCTCAGAAGCCTTCTCAACCTCTACTCCAGTCGGTGACCCAGTTATAGCTAGACGGGTATATAGAAATTACCCTGTCACAATCTCTCAGAAGTCACCTCAGTAGATCTTGTAGAGTTAGAAATGGTAGACTTCGATATCATTCTAGGCATGGATTGGTTACATTCCTGTTATGCCTCAGTCGATTGTAGAACTAGGATCGTTCGTTTTCAATTTCCAAACGAACCAATCTTAGAATGGAAGGGTAGTAGCTTAGCGCCTATGGGTCGATTCATTTCTTACCTTAAGGCAGAAAGATGATATCTAAGGGTTATCTCTATCATCTAGTTTGGGTTAAGGATTCAAGCTCTGAAACCCCAACTCTTGAGTCAGTTCCAGTAGTAAATAAGTTCCCATAAGTCTTTCCAGAAGATCTTCCCGGAGCTCCTTCTCAAAGGGAAATCGACTTTGGAATTGATCTCCTTCCAGATACCCAGCCAATTTATATTCATCCTTACAGAATGGCTCCAGTAGAGCTTAAGGAATTGAAAGAGCAATTGAAAGACCTTCTAGAAAAGGGCTTCATCAGACCTAGTATTTCCCCATGGGGTGCACCAGTGTTGTTTGTGAAAAAGAAAGATGGTTCTCTCAGAATGTGCATTGACTATCGACAATTGAACAAAGTCAAAATCAAGAATAAGTACCCTATCCCCAGGATTGATGACTTGTTCGACCAACTTTAGGGTGCTAGTCATTTCTTGAAGATAGACCTCAGATCCAGTTATCATCAGCTCAGAGTCAGAGATAGTAACATTCCTAAAACAGCCTTAAGAACTTGGTGTGGTCATTATGAATTTGTAGTTATGTCATTTGGACTAACCAATGCTCCTGCAGCTTTCATGGATTTGATGAACAGAGTGTTCAAGCAGTATTTGAACTTGTTCGTTATCATCTTTATTGATGATATCCTCATTTACTCTAGGAATGAGGAAGAACATGCGACTCATTTAAGGGTTGTCCTACAAACTCTCAAAGATCGCCACTTATTCGCTAAGTTTAGAAAATGTGAGTTTTGGTTGCAATCTGTTGCTTTTCTTAGGCATATTGTGTCAAGCGAAGGGATCCGAGTGGATTCTCAGAAAATAGAAGCAGTGAAACAATGGCCCAAACCTACCTCTCCTACAAATATCAAAAGTTTCTTGGGTTTGCCTGGTTATTACAGATGGTTCGTGGAAGGATTTTCATCCATAGCCTCTCCATTGACTAAGTTGACTCAAAAAAAGACTAAGTTTTAGGATGATTGTGAGAAAAGCTTTGCAGAACTGAAAACTAGGTTGATTACAACTCTTGTTTTGACTCTACCAGAGGGTTCAGACGGTTATGTGATCTATTGTGATACATCCAGAGTCGGCCTAGGTTGTGTGTTGATGCAGCTAGGTAAGGTTATAGTTTATGCTTCTAGACAACTTAAGGTGTATGAGAAGAATTATCCGACTCATGACCTCGAGCTTGCAGCAGTAGTGTTTTCACTTAAGATTTGGAGACATTACTTATATGGTGTTCACGTAGATGTGTTCACAGACCATAAGAGCCTTCAGTATGTGTTCACCCAGAAAGAGTTAAATCTTCGCCAGAGGAGATGGCTTGAGTTCCTCAAAGACTATGATATGAATTTGCTTTATCATCCTGGTAAGGCCAATGTAGTAGCAAATGGTCTTAGTAGACTATCTATGGGTAGTGTAGGACATGTTGAGGAAGAAAGAAAGGAACTAGCAAAAGATGTTCACAGGCTTGCTCGCTTGGGAGTTCACCTTATGAGCATATCAGATAGTGGTGTAACATTTCAGAATGGGGCAGAATCTTCATTGGTAGAGGAGGTTAAGGAAAAGCAAGACAGTGATCCGATGGTGTGCTTTGCTATCTGGGTCGATTATGTGTTCCTAAGGTGGGTGAGTTGAGACAGAAGATTCTTGCAAAAGCCCATAACTCCAGGTACTCTATTCATCCAGGCGCCACTAAGATGTACCGTGATCTGCGGGAAGTCTGTTGGTGAAATGATATGAAAAAAGATATAGCGGATTTTGTGGGTAAGTGCCTTAATTGTTAGCAAGTGAAGGTAGAACATCAAAAACTATGAGGTATGGCTCAAGAGATCAACATTCCTACTTGAAGTGGAAAGTGATCAACATGGATTTCATTACAGGTTTACCTCGTACTCGCAGACAGCATGACTCCATTTGGGTGATAGTTGATAGAGTTACTAAGTCTGCGCGCTCTTTGGCTGTTAAGACTACAAATTCGACAGAGGACTACGCCAAGCTTTACATTAATGAGATAGTCAGGTTGCATAGGGTTCCTTTGTCTATCATTTCATATAGAGGTCCTCAATTTACCTCTCATTTCTAGAAGTCATTTCAGAAAGGTCTTGGTACTCAGGTTAATCTTAGCACAACATTTCATATACAGACGGATGGTCAGGCAGAGCCTACCATTCAGACCGTAGACGACATGTTGAGAGCTTGCGTGATCGCTTTCAAGGGTAGTTGGGATAATCACCTTCCTCTTATAGAGTTCACCTACAATAATAGTTACCATTCCAGCATTCAGATAGCCCCTTATGAGGCATTGTATGGGCGTAGATGTAGATCTCCTGTAGGTTGGTTTGAAGTAGGTGAAGAAGCCTTGATAGGACCAGATTCGGTTCATGATGCCATGGAAAAAGTTCAGCTCATTAGAGATAGACTTAAGACAGCCCAGAGTCGCCAGAAATCCTATACAGCTGTAAGGAGAAGGGACTTGGAGTTCCAAGTTAATGATTGGGTTTTCCTGAAAGTGTCACCTATGAAGGGGGTGATGAGATTTGGAAAGAAAGGGAAGCTCAGTCCTAGATATGTAGGCCCTTACAAGATCTTGAAAAGAGTTGGTAAAGTGGCTTATGAGTTAGAGTTGCCAGCAGAACTAACAACAGTGCATCCGATGTTTCACATTTTGTTGTTGAAGAAGTGTGTGGGTGATCCAACATCTATTGTACCTTTAGAAAGTGTGGTTGTGAAGGATAGTCTCACTTATGAAGAGGTACCATTTGAAATTCTTGATTGTCAGGTTCGAAGGTTGAGAAACAAAGAAGCTGCTTTAGTTAAGGTTTTGTGGAAGAGTCAGTCCGTAGAAGGAGCTACCTGGGAAGCAGAAGCAGCCATGAAGGCCAAGTATCCTCATCTATTTCCTTCCGATTCCATTCTAGCTTTAGTTAATAGTTCATCTCCAGTCTTTGAGTTACTCATGCGTAAATTAAGTCTTAGTATTTTGTTCCTTCAGTTAGTCTTGCATTTTCAGCGTATTTGCATGTTCTTGGAACTTAGTTCATTCATATTTCAGTTTTTCAGTACTCAGTGGTAGGGTTTGCAGCTCTCTCCCTCCATATTAAGCTAGTTTAGACTTCATTCGAGGATGAATGTTCCAAGGGAGAGATAATGTAGCACCCCGTATCCTAGAAATACCAACCAACAGACTTTTCAGAAGTTACAGGTGCCACCAACAGGTGCCACCCACGGAACGTAGGTGGGGTCCATGGTTGGCCACCTGCAACCCCCTCAGAAAACTGCCAGAAAACCCCGACCCCCGACCAGGACATACGGACCGTAGGTGGGAACACAGTTCGTGGATCGAGGTACTCAGAAAAACCCTAGAAAACCCCGACCCACAACCAGGACCTACGAACCGTAGGTGGGACCACGGTCTGTGGACCAGGTTTGTGGATCGAGGTCCTCAGAAAACCCTGACCCACGACCAGGACCTACGGACCGTAGGTGGGACCACGGTCGATGGACCAGGTTCGTGGATCGTGGTTCGCAGATCTCATTCTCTGAAGCCAATCGACGACTAACCAGGACATACCGTAGGTGGGACCACGGTCCGTGGACCAGGTCCATCGGTTGGTCCCGACAGCTTTTAAGTTAGGGTCATTTTGGTTTTTTTCCTATGCGTTGGACCCCTAAACTATGTAGTTTTGGTCAGTGTTAGCCTAGTAACTTAATTAGAACTTACCCAAGTCAATTCATTCTCCAAAATTCATCCAATTAGAGCGAAAAGAGGAGAAAGCAGTCGAGCAGCCCTAGTTCAAGAACGCAACAAGATTTCATTAGTTCCTGCCCCGAAATGAAAAGATTTCTCCGTGAAATTCATCACCAGGTATGTGGGATTTTACTAGTGTGTTCCTTTCGTCCATTAGGTCCCTAGAATTCAGTCAGATTCTTGATTCCCTTCATATTATCTACACTTAGGGTTTCTATAATTTCAACAGATTATTATGAATTAGTTACTTTAATGTTCCTAATCAGATTATCATGATTTTAGTATTATTTTGCGTAGATTCTTTCATAAACTAAGAACCCTAGTTATGTTGTTCTTTCAGTTCATGAATTACATTAGCTAGGATAGATAAACAGATGTACATGCCTAAGTTTTCGAATGTTTCATTATCAGAA
The DNA here is from genome assembly GCA_029582245.1 of Solanum etuberosum. Classification (NCBI taxonomy): domain Eukaryota; kingdom Viridiplantae; phylum Streptophyta; class Magnoliopsida; order Solanales; family Solanaceae; genus Solanum; species Solanum etuberosum. Next base: position 6,129 of record JAJONR010009809.1, read on the forward strand.
ATTAATATTGCATTTTCAGTTAGCATGTCAGTATTTTGAGCTATCCAGTATTACAGAAATTCAGTCATAATGTGTTAATTACATAATCAATTGGGAGTAGGCTTAATACCGAGTGGACTAGGGTCGGTCACCCTCAAGTCCCAGAACAACGTGCCCCCGTAGGTAGGTTATAATTCCCCTCTGTGGGCATCAATTTAGTGATCACGCCAGTCATGCCTCTATACCTCTGGCAGGGTATATTGGGTCCTCTTGATGAGGCGTATACATCGGACTCCACATTTAGCTCATATGGTTTTATGTCGGTTATTAGTAGCTCCCACAGTCAGATTCTATTGCATTGACCATGTTATCAGTTTGTCACGACCCAAGGCTACCCCCTAGATATGACACGGCATACAAGACTCTGAAAAGTCTCATACAAGCCTTATAGCATATCATAACATAAGAACATAGGAAATAGTGTAGAAATTTAAAACTTTTCTTTGTAATCGAAGTCTTTTATAAAAACAAGTGGGAGTCTACAACACGATGTCTCAAACCATCCATAACACTTGAATACTATCTTAGGGACACGGCCCTTACAAAAGTCTAAAACATAATGAAAGACTAAAAGGACATAATGGTCAAGCCCTCGAATGCTATGAGGTCTCACCAAACTTCTTCTTCTTGATCTACTATGATCCTAGCCACGAGGATGGAAGTCGATATCGCCGAACCCTACACTTTGTGAAAAATGTAGGAGAAATATGAATTAGTACAAAAATGCACTTAGTATGATAGCCATGCATAAAAACCTTTGAAAACATGTTAAAAGGGACATTTTAGTTGAATGAATCCACTTTGCTAATTTAAGCCATCATTTAGAGAGTAATGTGAAAACACAAGCCATAAGCATAAGAGACATCATGATAAGGCATAGACTATAGCACGGTAGATAACAATCACAACTATGAATATAAGGAATACCATTAGGAACATAGACATAGTCAATACAATCTAGTTTTAGTATGATATGAGAGAAACACTTCATGAGTCACCTCAAGGCAAGTTTGTGCAATGCATAGGTAAGATCCCATAACCCCACCCATACTAAGCAAGTCACTTTAGACCCTCATTCATGTTTACCGTCTTTTAACCTCATCCTTAGCCTATTTCTCATAAACAAGGAAACAATCACTTTTAGTCATCTATATAAAGGGAAGCAACCCATGGCAACAATGCAAGTTAGCATACAACAGTACAAGTAGCCTTAACATCTAATGCAATTGCCATCTAGTCACAAGCACATTCACTACATGAATAATCATGACAAAAGAGGAATCTACCATAACTACTCTCAAAGCCTACTTGTGCAATTCATGGATGAAGTCCCATACCCCCACCCACACTAAGTAGTACTTCTTGAATAGCCATAGTTCATCTTAAACTTGACCTTGTGGGAATTAGCTTTAACCGACATAGACCATGAGATCTTATTCATGGAATCCGGTGTTTGCCTCACACCGAATAGGGGTGTCCTACTTGCCTAAGGTAGAATAAAAATGTATTAGCTTTTAGGTGGATCCAATAGCTAAAGACCTATGTGGGCACATAGTTTATGGGATAAGGGGATTGCTACTAGAGAACCCGACCTCTACTAACGTAAGGGTTTCCATCCCAAAAGATTGTTTCTAGAAACCCGGCCTCTACTATCGTGAAGGCTTCCATCTCATATCAATATCCACTCGGTGCTAAGCATAATTCCCATTGAGTTTATATTAAGTCTTGACTTAAATTGATAATTACGGAAGAATGTCTTGACACTCAATCCAACAAACTCATGCTAAAGCTCCTAGATTCATTAGGGGAGACTAGTCTTCAACCCTTAGAATCACTATATGTGACAAACCTTTCACATTGTATGATATTCATACCTAAGTGTGCAAATAAGGATAATCATCCAATCAACACAACAATTAGACTATAATGTATTCACTTTACTCTCAAAGCAATCTAATTGAATGCACACAAGTCTCATACACATAGCTAATTCTCATGTTTTGCCCTTCAAGGGCTATAGATCACATTCAAACAATCAATCTAGAATTACTACATTAGATATTGATAGTGAGATGATTCAATTAACTAAACTACTACAAGTATAATCTCATGATATTCATCTCACTACAACTCACCCACATCACAAAGTCACAAATTGGGGACATGGGGGTTCATGGGTTCTTGGAGGAAATTCATCATCAAAACCATAGAAATTCCTCAATTAATACATAATTCAAGTAATCAATTCATTATATTCATGATTCTATAACATTCTACTAATACCAATCAACACCCACACTTTAAGACCCAATTTGAGAAAATTAGGGTAATTCATGGATTCATGGAAGATTTTATTATAAAACCAGCTTAAAACAGTAATTCAATCATAATATAAGATAATTAAATCATTGAAAACGTTTTTAGAAAGAATAAATGACTTGGAGTGAAAACCCTAGGTTTTGGAGACTTTTCTACTTTGAAATTGAGAGTTTGAGGACTTCATGGATGAAAGCATTCCATGAATCAAAGACTACCATACCTTAGATAAAGATTCCTCACGAATTTGGGTAGAAAAGATAAGTTTTTGAACCTTAGACTTCAACTTCTTCTTCTTCTCCAATGGAGGTTTTAGTGAGAGAAACATTTGGGGGAAAGTTGGGTATGGTTTGGGTCTTGTGATTTATGAAGTATATGGGTTAGTTAATAGTTTAAAAGTACTTGTATAAGTGTATTAAAATAATATAAAATTACCCAACACTAAAATAATTAAATTAGGAATTACCTAAAAAGAAACTTACCTTGGCCGACTTTGAGGCAGCATTGCAGACCCCATCCACGACCCCCACCAACGGGGCGTGGATGGACCCACAGACCGTACTGGTCACTCGTGGGTTGGGGTCTGTATCTCCTAAACTTGGCCCTTGACCTACGACCAAGAGCTACGGGGTTTGGATGGACCTACGCCCAGTAGGTCCCATCCGTAGGTCACCATTTTGGGCTGTTTTGGGCAGATTTGGGGTTAGGCTTTAGGATCCTCCTCAAGGACCCTTGGTTGGTCCTTGGAGGAGTCGTACCTTGACGTTTAACCCCTAAACACCTCTTCCTAGGTACGGGAAGATATTTTACAACATTAACCCACACATTAAACTCTAAAACTCTCATGTAAAGCTCTAGTTCCACCTACTATTTTTCGGGTGTTATAATATCTCCCCCTTGGGAACATTCGTCCTCGAATGACATTTCTAAACACTTTACGGAACTAAAGACTCAAGACTAGCAGCCCATCATGCATGAAACATCAAAATAATGCACAATTCAAAGGAGAAAACATCAACTCCATCTCAAAACATAATCAATGCAATACAAGGGAGTAGGAACGACATCTAACAACCCAAATATGCACGAAACTCAATATTTCTCATTTTCATAGGAGGAACTAACTTCTAACTAAAATAATGCTCAACACAACATCATGGAGACAATATGCAATTACTCTCAAAAGCACATTTAAGCATGTTCAACAATTCACCTCATGAAGTATATAGGCAACTCATACTAAATGCACATCAACATGAGGGACATAAATCATGAAAACTCATTTTTTCATGAAACATCAATTTCACCAAGAACATGCATAATTTAAGGAAACCATGGAAAACAGATAATTCACACATGACTACCAAAACAAGGAAATTTTAGAGGAACTACTTACAACATCCAAGACTTCACAATCATGAAACAAGTCAAGGGAAACTTATCAAGCTAAAGGAGGGATAGAGGGGAAGATAAGGATATTGGGACATCTCATTGACCCTTGGCCTCCCAAGTAGCATCCTCACCTACCACCCTCACACAAAGACCACTCCTTCACACTTTCATGAAAGCAACTTCCTCATTCTTCAACTTCTTAAATTGCCCATCTAAGACTTCTACCGGTACTTCTAAATTAGAGAGGTTCTCATTTTAGCACTCTTGCTCACAAGCAACCTTACCAACATCACTCAAGATTTCATATGAGCCTACCAAACTGGAACTAAACTTCTCAAACTCACTACACCTCTTAAGGTGAGAATTTCAAGCCAAACCAAATTATGAACATCAAGAACACCTAACCACTTTGCCATCTAAGTACATTATCTCCCCCTTGGGAGTAAGCCTATACGGTCTTTTCTAAGCACCATTTCTTTCAACTCTAAGGTTGGGTCAAGTTATCACTAAACTTTCACCTTCACCACACAAGATGATTCTAGACCATGGTGAATAACACTTCTACCCTCTTTAAGAGGAATCTACTCACTCAACACCTCTAGGCATCATGTAAACAGTCTATTCATCAAATCTTCCAACACACCCTAAAACTCATCATGACTAAGTTAGGTTCTACCAACAACCAAACGTAACCATAATGAAACCCATTTCTACTAAAGACAACATAAAAGCCCATCATGTGAAATCTATCAAGTCACAAAAGACAAGCACTACCGGAATCTAAATAAGCATAAAACACATAACGGGAGCAACATTTGGAGGACACTCTTGTTCACCTCTAGCTTGGAGAGCATCTGACCTAATTTTCTTCCTCTCTCTTTCCCTAGCGGTAAGTACCGGGCAATCTCTCATTTTGTGGTCACTTCCACCACAACCATAACAACCTTCCATACTGGCTAAACACCTACCATAATGCTTCCTTCCACATATATTGCAAGTAGGCTTAAGTAACATAGATTCACTATTTCTTCCTCTTTGAGGCTTAGGGTTAGACACCCTCTCCTCACTAAACTTTGGGAGAAACTTAGAAGGACCTTGTCCGAAGGACCTTTCAAGAGAAGATTTTTCATCCTCAATCCTCAACCTCTTCCTCTCCCTCAACCATTCTCCAAGTTTCCCTTCCTCAATTTGGAGGGCATAAACCACAAGGCGAAAAATATTATATCATGATCAAGCATAGCCATGCGACATTCTTTTCCCACTAGATCGGACAAACCCGACACGAACTTACTCATTTCCGACCTAGGATCAGACACTAGAATTGGAAAATACTTAGACAATTGGTTGAACCTCAAGGCATAATCCCTAATACTCATATCACCTTGCCTAAGGTTAATGAACTCAAGCACCAAAGCTTCACTCATCTCTAAGGGAAGAACCTATATAGAAAAGCACTCTTGAACACTTCCCACTCTATGGGACCTCTTCCTATCGGTCTAGCCCCTTTCCATTGAATAAACCAACCTTGAGCAACCCCTTTGAGTTGACAAGAGGCCAACTCCGCCTTCTCTACCGGAGTCACTCCCACCGAGTCCAACATCTTAGAGACCCTATCTATAAACTCTTGAGGACCCTCTCCCTCTTTGGAGCCATAAAACTCCAGAGGATTCATCCTCATAAAATCTCTCACTCTCCAAATAGCCATACTCATTAAAGGATCCACCGGAGCTACCACCTCCCGACTCACTTGAGCCGTCATGACTTCAGACAATATTAGAAAAGCCAAACTAATCTCCTCTTTTGTCACATTCTCCCCTATAGGGACAATTGGAGCTTGGAGGGGAACCTCTTGCTCCACATTGTCTTCCTCATTCCTTTCAACGTTAACCCTTGAAGTAGTCATATCCTGAAAAAAATAGGGCACACATTAGGAGAAAGACCTAATAAAACTAAACTTTATGGCACGACTTAGAGAATGAAGAAATGTAGTTTTCCTAATATCCAATAGCCTTCTATTCATAAATGTGGTGCGCTTCACATTTATGAACAAGACTCTACTAAACGTGGTTTGAGACATCCTAAAACCATCCCAAAATCTTGTGCTCTGATACCATGTTTGTCACTATCCAAGGCTACCCCCTAGATGTGACACGACGTACAAGACTCTGAAAAGCCTCATACAAGCCTCATAGCATATCATAACATATGAACATAGGAAATAGTGCCGAAATTTAAAACTTTTCTTTACAATCGAAGTCTTTTATA
>JAJONR010009810.1:0-10480 GCA_029582245.1 Solanum etuberosum
GAGGCTTCATAGATAGACAGTAGAGTTTCAGAAGTCTGTTCATTTATTTTGTTAAATGTTTTAAAGACTTAAGTTGCCTATTTTATTGCGAGTTGAATATATTATTTTTATTCAGTTTTTAAGCTTTTGTATGCTTGAGTTAGTCTTTCGCTTGTAGTCAGCCAGGATGAGGGTTCTCTTGGGGACCAACAATCGTTCTCGAGTGCCGGCCACGTCCAAGGTGTAGGCTCAGGTCATGACATTTAAGCAGGAATCTATGAGTGTTCATGAATACAGTCTGAAGTTCACACAACTTTCCCGCTATGTTACGGAGATGGTTTCTTACATGAGAAGCAGGATGAGCTTATTTGTTGCTGGGCTGTCTCGTCTGTCTAATAGGGAAGGCAGGGCAGCTATGCTGATATAAGATATGGACATAACAAGGCTGATGATCCATCTGCAACAGGTTGAGGAAGAGAAGCTGAAAGACAGAGAGGAGTTTTGAAATAAGAGAGCTAAGACAGGGAATGCGTCCGGACAGCAAAAGAGTAATGCCAACTGATCATCTTTCCAACAGAAACAGAAGGGACCTGCTCCATCATCTGCTAGTGCACCTTCATCAAGGAACAAAGGTGAGTACAATAGTCAGAATTCATAGGGTTTCAAAGCTAGACCTGCCCATTCTCAAGGTAGTATGGCACAAGGGGGTAGTAAGCCTCCTGCATGTGCTAAGTGTGGTAGGAGCCACTCAGGGGTGTGTCGTGATGGCTCCACTAGTTTTTTTAAGTGTGGTCAGAGCGGTCATTTTATGAGAGAGTGTCCTAAGAATAGGCAGGGTAATGGTAATGGGGGTAATAGAGCCCAGTCTTCTTAGGTTGCTCCACCAGACAGAGCTGCATCTAGAATAGCTACTTCAGGGGCAGGCGGAGGAGCAAACCATCTTTATGCTATCACTAGTCGCCAAGAGCAAGAGGATTCGCCAGATGTGGTCACTGGTATGATCCAAGTCTATAATTTTGATGTTTATGCTTTGCTAGATCTAGGAGCGAGTTTATCTTTTATGACTCCTTATGTTGCGATGAATTTTGATGTTCTTCCTGAGTAACTTCTTGAGCCGTTCAGTGTTTCTACACCTATTGGTGAGTCTATTCTAGCAGAGAGAGTCTATCGTGATTTTACCATTTCCGTCAATCACAAGAGTACCATGGATGACTTAGTTGAGTTAGATATGGTAGATTTGATGTCATTCTAGGTATAGACTGGCTTCATGCCTGTTATGCATCAATAGATTGTGGAACTCGAGTAGTCAAATTCCAGTTTCCCAGTGAACCAGTTATAGAGTGGAAGAGTAGTTCAGCAGTGCCTAAGGGTCATTTTATTTCGTACCTTAAGGCGAGGAAGTTAGTTTCCAAGGGGTGTGTCTATCACTTAGTCCGAGTTAATGACTCTAGTGTTGAGATACCTCATATCCAGTCATTTTCAGTAGTAAAAGAGTTTCCAGAAGTCTTTGTAGATGATCTTCCCGTAGTCCCTCCTGAGAGAGAAATAGACTTCGGTATAGATATTCTTCATGATACTCGTCCTATATCTATTCCACCATATAGAATGTCACCAGCGGAGTTGAAGGAGTTAAAAGAGCAGTTGAAAGATCTCCTAGAGAAAGGTTTCATTCGACCAAGTGTCTCACCTTGGGGCGCTCCGATCTTATTTGTGAGAAAGAAAGATGGTTCTCTTAGAATGTATATAGATTACCGGCAGTTGAATAAGGTTACTATCAAGAATAAGTATCCTCTTTCGAGAATTGATGATCTTTTCGATCAACTTCAGGGTGCCACTTGTTTTTCTTAGATAGACCTCATATCAGTCTACCATCAGTTGAAAGTAAGGGAATGTGATATTCCAAAGACAGCATTTAGGACCCGTTATGGTCATTATGAGTTTCTGGTCATGTCGTTTGGTTTAACTAATGCACCTGCAGTGTTCATGGACCTTATGAATAGAGTATTCAAGCCTTATTTAGACATGTTTGTTATCGTATTCATTGATGACATACTAATCTATTCGAGGAATGAGGAAGATCATGCTAGCCATCTCAGAATAGTTCTCCAAACTCTAAAGGATAGAGAGTTGTATGCCAAGTTCTCTAAGTGTGAGTTTTGGCTTGAGTCTATGGCATTCTTAGGCCACATTGTTTTCGGTGATGGAATTAAAGTTGACACTCAGAAAATAGAGGCAGTGCAGAATTGTCCTAGACCCACATCTCCAACTGATATTAGGAGTTTCTTGGGGTTGGCTAGATATTATAGAAAGTTCGTCGAGGGATTTTCATCTATTTCATCTCCTTTGAATAAGTTGACTCTAAAAACAGTTAAGTTTCAATGGTTTGAAGCTTGTGAGAAAAGATTTCAGGAATTGAAAAAGAGGTTGACTACTGCCCCAGTATTGACCTTACCAGAGGGTACGCAAGGCTTTTTGATTTATTGTGATGCGTCCAGAGTTTGTTTGGGTTGTGTGTTAATGCAGAATGACAAAGTTATAGCTTATGCCTCCAGACAACTTAAGGTTCACAAAAAGAATTACCCAACTCATAATCTAGAGTTGGATGTCGTAGTTATTTCTTTGAAAATATGGTGTCATTATCTTTATGATGTTCATGTAGATGTGTTCACTGATCACAAGAGTCTTCAGTAAGTGTTTAGTCAGAAAGAACTTAATCTCAGACAGAGAAGGTGGTTAGAATTACTCAAGGATTTTGACATGAGTATTCTTTATCACCCAGGTAAGGCTAATGTTGTTGCTGATGCCTTAAGTAGATTGTCTATGGGTAGTACCGCCCATTTTGAGGAAGAGAAGAAAGAGTTAGCAAAAGATGTGCATAGGCTTGCACGATTAGGAGTTCAACTAATGGATTCCACAAAAGGAGGAGTAGTGGTGATGAATGGGGCTGAATCATCATTAATGTCAGAAGTGAAAGAGAAATAAGACCAAGACCCTATTTTACTTGAATTGAAGGCAAATGTTCATAAGCAAAAAGTAATGACTTTTGAACAAGGGGGAGATGGTGTATTGAGTTATCAAGGTAGATTTTATGTACCAAGGGTGGATGAACTTCAAGAAAGGATTATGGAGGAAGCTCATAGCTCCAGATATTCTATCCATCTGGGTTCCACAAAGATATATCATGACCTGAGAGAAGTATATTATTGGAATAGTATGAAGAAAGGTATTGCTTAGTTCATTGCTAAATACCCGAATTGTCAACAAGTTAAAGTAGAGCACCAGAGGCCCGGTGGTATGGCTCAGAATATAGAACTTCCGGAATGGAAGTGGGAGATGATCAATAGGGATTTCATCACAGCTTTACCAAGGTCTCGAAGGCAGCATGTATCTAGTTGGGTGTTTAAGCTAGATGTTAGATGTTACACCCTTAGCCTTCTAAGAGTAGTCTCATTCGAGGACGAATGTTCCCAAGGGGGAGATATTGTAACACCCCTCTATTCGAAAGAACTAGAAAGAAATAGAATTAGAAGGAAACCGTTTTTGGAAATAATCAAATTTGGAAAGTTTGACAAAGTTAAGTTAAGTATGAGTTTTGGATCAACTTCAAACGACTATAACTCCTAGCTCAGGATGTGTTAGGTGAGCTACAAGATACCGTAGGAAATACCTTTGAATTATCTTTCCAACGCCACCAAGTTTTCTTAATTTTGAGCTTCTATGAAGGAGATATGTCCATTTAAAGTTGGATTGTCTAGATAAGGAAAGACAAAACCGATTTTTGAAGGGTACTTTGGTCTTTTCACTACCCAATTAATTAAATTCATTTTTTGTAATTAAGTTGGGTTCTAAACTGATTTGGTTCAGTTTACGCTTCATCAAAAAGAGTTAGGGTTTTAAGAGGAGAGAAACGAAGAGGAGAAAAGAGGAGAAGAGGCAAGGAATCGTCAAGTTCTTGAAGCTGCGCTTGTGGATTTCGTCAAGGGGTGATCCCTACAAGGTATGTGAGATCACATAGCATTGGGTTAGTTCACCCACGCACCAATAATGATTTTATTCAGCGATATTTGGTTCTTGAAAGTATAGAAATTGAGTTCTTGATGGATTTGTTTGAAGTTTCTATTGGGTTCTTGATTGTTGAACTTGTTGAGAAGTTCTTGATTTAAATTCAAGAAATTAGATGTCGTTTTGAGTAGATTCTTGCATACTTTGGTTATGTAGTCGAACCTAAGTGTTTGGGGAAAGAACCAATTGAATCTAGAGGGTTTAGAGTTGAAAAACGAGCAAGAAAAATCAGGGAAATTCTAGGGAAAGGGGTGGGGCGCCGCGCCAGCCAGAGCGCCCCACTTTATGTTCTGTAGTTTGGGCTATGGGGCGCCGCGCCAGCCAGTGCGCCCCATCCCCAGTTCTGATGTTTAAGCTATGGCGCCCCGCGCCACTTAGAGTGCTAGGGACGCCAGGTTCTCTACCCCTTCCCACTTCTTTCCGTACGAGTTCCCTTGAAACGTACCTATGTTTTCTAGTCGATTTCTACACTCTAAGGTACGTCTAAACAACATGAAATCATCCATAACATGAGATCATGAGCCTTGAATCCATAATTCAATTCAAGAAAAGTTAAGTGTGAAGTCAAGAGAAGTTCATAGAGTTTTCAAAAGTCTTTTACAAACGTTTGAACTTTGTTTTAAGACTTGAGTTTTCAGTTGAGTAAAGAGTAAAGATTGAAGTTCATTTCTTCAAAAAGAGTATATAGGGACTATGTATTCCCAAAGAGTAAATTTTTTCACATTTAAGCAAGAAAGAGACTTTTATTTCAAAAGAGCCTTTGAGCTATTTTTTCAGTAAAGAGTAAATGCTTTCACAATTAAGCAACAGAGGCAACTTTGATTTCCAAGATGAGCCTTTGAGCTAAGTTTTGAGCAATTATCTCAAACCACAGAAAGAAGTTATGTTTTTAAACATAAGAGCTAGTATTATATTTTTGGAGTAGTATTGAGTACCGATATGGGGGAGAGTTCAGACAACTCTCAGCCCCCATAAATCATGTAGCCATCATGGGTAGAAAAAGGTCATACTTTTTAGATGATTCCTTAATATTTTTTAGCATAGACTAGGGGATCCACTTAGTAGTCAGGTTCTATACCGTCGGCAAGGTATAGAACGACCCTGGAAGCGTGAGGCAAAACGCTGTATCATCACAATAGCTCTTAAGTGATGGTTGTCGGTTAGAGAAACTCCCACAACAATATTTTGTATTCTTATATACACAGAAGTAAATTGTATTTTTCTATACATTCCAGATTTTATATTGTATCTTTGCATACATACAGAGTTACTATTGTATTTTTAAATACACCGAGTTGTTATCCATGTTTTAAAAGTTTTTCTCTATACTGCATTCATATTATTGCTTTATATTAAAATGAGTTAAGTTGAGTTTAGTTGAGCCCCGGTATGTTCTTTCAGTTCCTTTCAAGCTTATGTCTTATTTTAGTATTCCCCGCGCATGCTCGTACATTCATTGTACTGACGCCATTTGGCCTGCATCGTTGTTATGATGCAGATACAGATAACCAGGATCAGCATACAATGCTTCGTTGATCCAGTTGAGCATTCAGAGTCTTGTGGTGAGCCTCCTTGCTTTCCGGAGGATCCCTATTTACATTGCTTTAGTAGTTTTCAGTTGTTAGGATGATTGGGGGTCTTGTCCCGACATCCCTCCCAGTTTTAGAGGGTTCATAGATGACAGTTAGTTAGTTCAGTTGTCACTACCTTGTTATTGGCTTATGTTGAATCTTGAGTTGCCACTTTGGCTAAGTTGAATGTTATTTAATACATTCTAAGTTATCTATTGAGCAGTTCAGTTTACTTTTTAAAGTATCTTATCATGAGTAAGTCTACTGCTGAGTAGTAATCCAGGCCAAGGGTTCGCTTGGGGCCAGCAATGGTTCTCGAGTACCAGTTCCGCCCGGGGTGTAGGCTCGAGGCGTGACACAGTGTATGGCTTCATTGATCGACATGGACCTTCTGCAAGCGCCTTGATGAACTGATTATCTATGTGGACTCGAGCCTGTTAAATTAAAAAAATTAGAGTTTCTTATAAGTGAAGTAAGTATAGATGGAAAGATGTTGTACAAATGCTCACATATCTTGTGAACCATGATGCAAAATCTTTATCAAGTTTCCTGTCCACTTCCTGCTCCGTAATTTGTGGAAAATTTTGATGAAGAGAGTCCATAAAATTCTTTTGGATCACATATAAAAAAAAGAATATGTAAGTTTTTCGTGATAATTTTAGTGTATAAATGAAAACAAAAGTTTGAAATCTTACTCAACATATGGCTGCACTTCTCTGCAATTTAGTAAAATATAACTATGAGCTGCTTTACGTTCTTGTTCGGTAAGATATCTCCAATTTAGTTCCCCAAATCCGCGACCTGGATAGCTGAATATAGAAAGATTACCAGCGTATCCATCTTGTTCACCTATACCACCATCGTCATTTCGTGGCACTTTTCTATGCCTTGTGTAAACATGAGGCTCAAAGTAGTGCGAACAAAATGATGAAGCTTCCTCAACTATATGTGCATTGCATATGCATCCTTCAACATGTGCCTTATTTCGAACATTATATTTATATTTTTGGAGATTTCTGAAAATAGCACAAAAGCTCAAGGAGTTACTAACTCATAATGCTGAAAATAAAGTACTTAAATAGCCAAGTTTATTTTGTTGGTTAGGGACAAATGAAATAAATTGCATATTGAGTGTGTTGTCATATGAAATAGGTGACTTACCATTTAAATACTTAGGAGTTCCTTTTTTAATAGAAAGGATGATAGTTTTGCGATGCAAATCTTTAGTGATAACATTACAACAAAGATCACTAACTGGATGGCTAGAGAACTATCAAATGTTGGGAGGCTTCAGCAAATTAGAGAAGTATTGTTTGGTGTATAAGCATACATGTCACATCTGTTTTTACTACCACAAAAGATTATTAAACTCATCGAACCTGCTTGTAGGAACTATTTGTGGAAGTTCAGACCAAGGTGACTCTTCCTAAAGGTGTAAGAGGCCTGAATATTAACTTACAGGTCTGGAATCAAGCTACAATATGCAAACTATTGTTGTTATTGTGTCAGAACAAGGAAAAACTATGGATCATTTGGGTCCATGCATACTATTTAAGATACACAAGACTACCAGATCATATAGAGGTGCCCGATATGCTTCTTGGATGATAAGAAAGATGTTTCATATGTGGAAATTCTAGCAGATTATCAATTTATATACATAAACAGATCATAGGGGGGAAGTAAAAAATAGAATATACTTATAAACTTTAAGAGGTGTTGCAGAAGATGTTCTTTAGAAGAAAATATTGTATGTCATTATATTTCATGTTGTGAAGACTCACCTATGCCTCTATTTAAGAAGTAACAGGAGGTTATTTGAGCTTTTAAGTTCTCTTGTATTAGGGTTATGACTTTTCTATTAGAGATACTTATTATGATTGTAATAAGGATTGCAAGGTTATTTAGGCATTGTCTGAGAAGGGAAGGTTTCTGGTTGGCTCCTCCCTAAGCTTTGTATTGTTGCTTGGTGATTAATAAAATCAGTTGAATTGCCAAAAACTAAATTACTTGAATATATAAATGGAGTCTTACCTCTCAAATGGATACATCCATTGATATTGTACCGGACCAGCTAGCCTTGCTTCACAAGCGAGATGCACAGGGAGATGCTTCATTGAATCAAAGAAGCTAGGAGGGAATACATGCTCTAATTTACAAAGTATTTTAGGTATTTCTTGTTGAAGTCGTACCATATCCTCTTCACGAATTACTGGACAAGTGACATCCCTAAAGAAAAGATTCATCTCAGTAAGTGCTTCCCACACTTTTTTGGTAATAGCTCACAGAATGCAACAGGTACCAATCTTTGCATAAATACATGACAATCGTGACTTTTCATACCGAATAACTTGTGTTTTTTCATGTCCACACACGTTCCCATATTTGAGACATATCCATCAGGAAATTTTAGATTTTTCACCCATTCACACAACAACTTTTTTGACTCTTCTTTTAGTGTGTAAATAGCTTCCGGGTACTTCCCATCAACAGCATGTAATTCAGGGCGTCCACAGAACTCTTTCAAGTCTTCTCTAGATTTGGGGTTATCTTTTGTTTTACCATATACCTCCGGCACTGTATTGAACACATTCTCAAAGAAGTTCTTCTCAATGTGCATTACATCCAGATTATGCCGAATGAGATTAGTACTCCAATATGGCAAATCCCAGAATATGCTTTTCTTCTTTCAACCAGAAAACTTACTAATACGACGATTAATAATGTCAGCCCCAAGTTCTGTTATCTTTTTAAGTCCCAGTTCTTCTATCTCTTTTAAGACATCTTCACCTGACCGTAATGGGGTAGGCTGCATGGTTACTACTCTGTTCTTTCTAAATTAGCTCTTAACCTTTCTGTAAGGATGATTTAGTGGGAGAAACTTACGGTGGCTGTCAAACTAGGACTGTTTACCACCTTTTGTCAAAGTAAAAGCATCAGAATTATCCATACATTATGGACATGCTAGCCTGCCCGCAGTTCTCCACCTAGACAACATCGAATATGCAGGAAAGTCACTGATTGTCCACATCAAAGCAGCTCGCATTTTAAAATTTTGGTTCTTAGAGATATCATATGTGTTGACACCTATATTCCATAGATTCTTCAACTCAACAATCAAAGGCTGCAAGAAAACATCTAGTTGCTTCTTAGGATTCTTTGGTCCAGGAACTGACAAAAATAAATAGGGATCTTTCATACACATCCAAGGAGGCAAGTTGTATGGTGTCACAATTATTGGCCAGGATGAATATTGTTTTCCTGTTTGCCCAAATGGTTGAAACCCATCAGTGGATAGCCCCAATCTAACATTACGACTTTCCTCTGAAAAAGATGGATGCATCTTATCAAAGTGCTTCCACGCAGGTGCATCTGAACAATGATGCATCACACCTTCCTCAACTTCATGTTCAGTGTGCCATCGCATGTGTGAAGCAGTTGCTTTGGAACCATACATTTGTTTCAATCGTGGAGTAAGAGGAAAGTAATACATCTGTTTGAATGGTATAAGATTTTTCTTCGAAATAAATCTTTGAATGGTAGGCTTGTACCTAGGATGATTACAAAACTTGCAATTTACAAGTTCACTATCATCTCCCCAGTAAATCATGCAGGCATTGACACAAGTATGAATTTTCTCAACTGGCATGTTCATTCCCCTGATTAACTTTTTAGTTTCATAGAAATTTTTCGGCATCACATTATCAGGAGGAATCATCTCATTCACATATTGACAAATGTCATCAAAACATCTTTCAGAGAGGTGGTGTTTAGCCTTGATATGCAACAAACGAGCAACAGCGGATAATTTTGAGTGTGTTTCACAACCAGGCCACACTTCTTGATTTGCAGAATCAATCATATCATAAAAATGTTGAGTATCAGGATTAGGTAATTCTTCCATATCATCCGGAACAAATGTGGGACCAGTAGCCTCATGAACCATTCTATGATATGACGTAGTTGGTCCAGGATCATCTAATTCACTCATATCCACTGGCAGGTTATTCATAGTATGATCCCAGTTGTACATTCTTTCATCTTGATCTATATTTCTCACAACTTCATTTTCTCCATGCAAGTACCATACCTGATATCCCGGTACAAAACCTTCTTTTAATAAATGTCCATGGACAGTATGAACATTTTCAAAGTTTCTATTCTGACATTTCTTTCGGTTACATGGGCACCTTAGTCTCTCGCCATCCCTCCCTTCTGGATGAATCATAGCGAATTTGATAAATTGGTGTACACCCTTTACAAATTCAGGATCATGTAGACCTTTGGTTAATCTTTGGTACATCCATTGACGATTTGAGCTCATTTTACTTCTAAACCTTCTTTTCTGATAATGTGAGAAGGGTAAATAGTGAAACAAAAGCATGCAGAGAATTCAAAAGATGAATTTGCAGTATAATAGAAAATGGAACAGAGGATACCATTTTTGCATTATTTCTGCTTTTAACCCTTTTTCTTGTTCCATTTCTAACTCTTCCTGTTCTTTTGCTTGTTTTATAGCATATAGTTCTTTTAGTTTTTCTAATTCTTGTATTTTTGTATTTTTAGTTTCTTCTATTTGCTCGACTTCTTTTTTAACTTGTGTTCTTATTCTTTCAATTTCTAATTTTCTATCTATTTCTTCATTCTCTCTTGCTATTCTTACCATAGCTGTTAATCCGTCTTCTAATTTTGTGCTTTCTTTTTCTAACATTAGACTTAAGATATTTCCTATTTTTTTATACTTCTTCCTAAATTGGTGAATACTATTTTTATTTGTAATCCATCTGAATTTTCATATGTTTTTTCGTCTATAGCAAATTCTTCTTTATTCATATTTTATTCTTTTAGAACTTTAATAAGTTTGTATT
>JAJONR010009811.1:0-17213 GCA_029582245.1 Solanum etuberosum
TCAAGTCTTTAAAACAAGTTTTAAAATAATTTGTAAAAAGACTTCTTAAAATAGGGTTCATGCCGAATTATGGACGTGAACGACTCAATTCAAGGTTTTCAATAACCATGCATAGAACTCAATACTTGGAACTCAACAACTCCAGAACTCAAAGAGTCAATGATACTACTCATCTCAAGAATGCTTGACTCGGAGGGTTCATGCGGAATTATGGGCATGAACTACTCAACTCAAGAACTCAATGATACTTCTCAACTCAAGACTGCTCGACTCATAGGGTTCATGCGGAATTATGGGCATGAACTACTCAACTCAAGGACCTTCATGGGTAACTTGTAGTAGTCCCATAATTAGGAATATAATCCCAAAATGAATAGGAACTCAATACTCATGACTTAGAACTTGAAGATACTACTCCTCTCAAAGATAATCAAATTATGGAGTTCATGCGGAATTTATGGGAATGAACGATTTGACTCAAAGATCTCAATGATAATGTAGACTCATGATTACATTCTCCTCATTTTTATACTCACTTACTCGAGTCTTGAAACAATTTAAAAGTTATTGTAGAAGACTCCTCGAAAAGACTCAAAGGGACTTTCTCAAACTTTACTCAAATGGATAGTTGATCTCGAAGGATTCATAATTTAACTCAAAGACTTTCTTGAACTCTACTCTTGACTCTTCCTTGAATTTGAATTATGAATTCAAGGATCATGACTTGATATATAGGATTTCTTAATGATTGGATATAGGTTGGATAGTAAAAATCACTAAGAGAGCGAAGACATGTTTTGAAAGATTGAATACGGAATGAAGAACGGAGGCGGAAAGGACCTGACGTCCCTAGCGCAGCAGCGGCGCACTGCACCAGCCCTCAGTTAACGGAGGCTGGTCTGTGGCGCACTGCAGGCGCAGGGCACCAGCCCTTTGGGCACAACAGGGGCGCGCCGCCCCAACCAAGTTTCAAACGAATCCGACCAATTTTTCTTCAATTGTTCCAGCCCTACCTCGTCTAAACTCGAATGATTTACTCCAAACTCTTTTGAATCCTTAAACCAAACCTAATTACAGTGAATTCTACACCAAAAACCCACAAAAAACAACACTCATTCGCAACTCTCACCTCAAGAACTTCATTATCAAAAAGGAAGCACAAAACTTCAAGAACTCAACAAGATTATCAATATACTCAATCTCATAGATGAAATTCGTAAAAGAAACTCATGATTGGCGTGTGGGCGAACAAGCCCAACACTATGGAAGCTTACATACCTCTTATAGGATAAAATCCTTGGCGAAATCTCTCGAAGAATTGCAAAAATCTTGAACGCTCTTCCTTTTCTCCTCTTTTCCTCTTCTTGAACTCCTCTATAAACCCTAAGCGTATTTAGGAATAACTAAAACTGATTCTAATCAGTTTAGACTTCTAAAACCTTACTAAAAATGTTTAAATCCGATTGAGTAAGGAAAGGACCAAAATACCCCTCATATTTTTGGGTAACTATTCTTATTTAGAAAGCCCGACTTCAAATGGGCATATCTCCCTTATACCAGCTCAAAAATTAGCAAACTTGATGGCGTTGGAAAGAGGATTCCAAGACCTTTCATTTGTTATCTTATGGGTCTCCTAACTCATCATGTGCTAAAAGTTATGGTCGTTTGAAGTTGACCCAAAACTTTAAAAGAACTTAGGAATGACTTGAATGAACTCTCTTCTAAAACCCTAAGCGTATTTGGATTTATGAAAACTGACCCAAATCAGATTTGTCCCCAAAATATTACTAAAATTCATTTTAAGCTGATTGGGTAAGAAAAAGACTTTTACCATTCATATTTTCAGGTAACTTTCCTTAACTGGACAACCTGACTTCAAACGGGGATATCTCCTTCATACGAGCTTGAAAATTAGCAAACTCAGTGGTGTTGGAAAGAGGATTCCAAGACCTTTCATTTGATATCTTATGAGCCACCTAACTCATTCTGTACTTAAAGTTATGGTCGTTTGAAGTTGACACAAAACTCATACTTAGCATAACTTGCCAAAATTTCCGAATTTACTCTTTTCAAAAATAGTTTATTTCTAATTCTAGTTCTTTCTAAGGTGGGATGTTACAGTGATACATCTAGTGACCTTAACACTTAAGAAAATTTTAAATTCCTCGGTAAAATCTTATTCACAATGAAGGTTAGCTCAAAAAAAATTCTGGAGTGTTACAATATCTCCCCCTTGGGATCATTCGTCCTCGAATGACGGCTGGACTGGGTATGGAACGGGGTTGATAAATATAACTAGATCGTGCTCATTCAGTAGAAGCATTTTTAATATTTACATAACAAGCTTGATACAAGTTGAAGACACACAAACATTAACAGAGAGAGAGAAGTACGTATATCAGATGAATAGAATTCGCGGTCAGGGAATAACAGTGACCAAACATACAGTCCAGCAGTAACCCATTCAGTGCATATGCGAACCCAAAGTGATGTCCAGCCGACATCAATTAGCTCAGAACTGATAGTCCACCCAGAAAAAAGCATGCTAGCCAGAGCAAATATCAGATGGAAGAATGTGTAGGAGGTACCCCTAAGGGAGATGTTTCATGTATTCATTGCATATAGATATATGTGCATGTAGTTAGCAAGAGATAATCGGCTTCATAATGCATAATGTATATGAAGAATTTCAAAAAACATCATATAGAGGTTGTCCTACAGAGCACAAGTGCCAGGATAAAAGAAAACATCAACAGAGAGTGCAAAGCAATAAAAGCAAATGCAAAAGCAAGAATCATGGTCATAACAATGAAGAACACGTTCATGTCCAGAAGGATTGAACCACATAAATAAAATTCCTGAAAAAAAAAATGTTGCGCCACAGTACCACAAGTAGAGAAACATATAAACCTGCAAAAGATATGTCAATTTAGTAGATAAAAGTTAGAACAAGGTCGGTCTGGGGATAAATAATTACAAAAGATAAGAAAAGAAAAGAAATTGAACCTACCACTTCTGCTCATCATTTGCAACCCATGAATCATTCCACGAGTGTGTAGCATCTAATAATATTATTACTTGGATTAACAAAAAAATTTGAAAGAAAACTTGCAAAGGCAGATAAATAGACCAAACAGATAAAGTTAAATAAATATATACTTGACACACTACAAAAAAAATAGAACAGGTTGAGCTGAGAAGCTAGAGGAAAGTGTACTTATTGGAAGAAGTAAACTCGAGAAAAAGTGAGCTGTCAAAACACGCCAGTTATTTTTCCTAGTACATATTTTGTTCCATCACGTACTTACTACACAAAATTATATTTTCTTGACAAGTCATCTGATAAGGATCCTTCTAAAGTTTGGTAGACCTGGGTGAGTTGAAATCCCTAGTCTTTTGAATTTCAGTTGATTTTATGTAGGTGTATACTAAAGAAAAAAAAATTAAAATGTTGAGTAGCAAATTAACTTCAGGAAGGTCCGCAGGGCTTTGGTATAGTGGTAAGAGCACAATGTTTTTTCCATAATGGAAGTTGCTTGTTGTGCACGTGATGTGTGGCCATGGTACATGTCATTGATTCGAACCCTGCGGCAAATAAAAGCCTGATATTTAAGCGAAGAAGGATAGAGGGGTGAGCCTAGTATCCATCGAGTTTCGAACCATGGGAATTTTTCTTATCAGAAAAAACTGCAGGTTAGAGGCGTAGAACTGACCATAAATTGTTATGGAAAAACATGAGTGCAACAAGCAACACCCAGATCACCAATTTAGCAACCCATCCACCGTGATGCCAGGAGTCGCGCCTATCATTTTGATCCTTGATACCAATCATTATAAGTGCAAGCACTCCAAAAAAAAGAAATTCCCCAAACTGACACGAAGAACAACTTGTGCTTGAAACCATTCCTTTGATAAATTGTCCCAAGTGTTTATCCCTACAACCAACCAACATTAGTAAGATAAGATACGCAAGTATTATTTTCATCGTTGTAGATAACAAGTGGCAAGAATAATATGGGGAATCTCAACAGATATTTCACTTGAACTACCGGGTTATTAGAGATAACACAGGTTTAGAACCATAAAGATGTGAAAAACATTCTGATTTATCTTTAAATTTTACCATTACCTTTAAACAATTGTTGCAACACAGTAGCAAATTATGAAATTCAGAAGGTGTACTGTAATTTCAGAAAATTGAGGTTTTTTTGTAGTGCCAGGTAAGTCCAATATCAAAGGATGCACTATGATATTCTTGTGACTATACTGAACTGAGTGTAATTTACTGAACAAGGAAACAGAAGTAGTATACTTGGGCAAGATTCTTGCTTTGAAAGATCTCAAGTATATATTATTGAGTACCATATCAGGTAGAACTTGGATGCATGTCAAAAAGCTAATTCAGGAAAAAAAGTTTCATCAGAAACTGCTTAACTGTATAAGTACTTCCTAAACCAGGATAAAGTTTCATCATAGCACATTAACAATACGGTTCTGGCCTATATACAACAGAAAAGTGAAAGGACATAATTGCAATTGGTCTGAACTACAATACTCCTCCATCCATATTAACTTATATGCCAGTTTTTGAAGTTTTGTTGAGTCCCACATCAGCTCATTAGGGATGAGAAAAGTCAATCCTTACCTCAGGATCTAGCTTAGCTTTTGGAGTTGAATTAGACCTAATATCCATTTCATTAAAATGCTCCAATAAGTGACTTCATTTTATTTGGAAAATTTTAGAAATTGGCCAAACTCAAGTAATTTTGTGTGGTTTAGTATAGTCAATTCAAAATCAATTTCAAATGACGTGTTGTATTTACAGGAGTAAGTGACTGTCTTTTAGTTCTCCAATTCAACTTGGAATTGATTTAAGACTTTTCAAAAATCTAATCCTAGTTTAACTTGATTTGCTTCTTCCTTTCACGTGACTCGCTTCATCTTTCTCCTTATTTTCAACCTAATTTGATGTGCATAATTTATATAAAAAAAATCTTGTCTTGATCTCCAGTTTGAAATGAATTAAGGTTACAATTATCTAAGATTTTCTAGTGCACAAGTAAAACATCTTCTTCAAACCATCTCCAGTTCTACCGAGAAAGAGATTCTCTTCACTTTTTTCTTTTTACTTTTTTTATAAAGATCTTTTAAGGACCTGATTCTTGACAATTTTTTTGTATATATTTATCAATCAGCAAAATATCACATAATCTTAAATATAAATTCAAAGATCAAGACATCTCAACTATTAAATCAAGAATTTTTAAAAATCTGAAAAACAATTGCAGATCCAACAATTATTGAAATTGTGGGGACCTGTTATATTAAACTAGATCCGGTAACTTTTTTTTTTAAGTTGATGCCACGCGAACACATAATCTTTTAATAATCACTCTTTTTAACTTCCACTTTGTTTTTGAAATCAACCCCACCACAAAAAACATGATTGGGTTGTTCTAAAAAAAAACTGAAAATCACAAACATCTTAAACTGAAAATCAGAACAACAACTGCTGTAAAACTTTATAATTAAAAATCTCAACAACAACAGCAAAACAAGTATTGGGTGAGTCCTATACAAATTTGAATTTAATCCTGCTTCAATTTGCTGTATCGGCCCTCCCGACAGTATCAAAATTAAAATTCTTTCTAAATTGTAAAAATTGGATCTCAAAAGTGAGTTTTGAAGCCCATAAACTCGGAGAAAGAGAGCAATAAGCCTGATTACTACATTCTCTTGTTTACAGATATGGATGGGTTCATTTTGCATAAAATTGACACTCATATTGGCTTTGCTATCCACTAGATTTTCCGTGGGCTGTAGATATAGATACTAATTTGGGATCTGAAACTGAGTTACTAACTCGGGAGCTTATGGAATCCTGAGTTCTTGGATTGGTTGAGAAGGAGAATCCATGAGTACCCGGAATTGTCTTTTCAATAATACCAAACCAGTCAATTTGAGTTGGATCAAGTATTTGTGGCCAGTGGCTAAAACTGGTGTGGTGGGTCTGGTGCTCAACCTTGGTTTGGTTTGAGAGCTGACATGGATTCAGGTTTATTTCTTGCTTCTTCATAATTTGTTCTTGCTTTTTGCCTCCATTAGCTAAAACTTAGGCTTATTGTTAGGTTAGGGGTGACAACTATTATGTAGTAATTCTTATTTATAATGCTAGGAAAAGCTAACAACTTATAGTTGAAGTGTGTTTCGATAAACATTTTCAAGTAGAGAACTCACACCCCTCATAGTTTAAGTATGAAGCTCAAAAATTGAGATACTCTTAGATGTGCTTTTGACCCGTCAGTCAGTCTTATAGTTATGTTGAATCTCAAAAACAATTAAATGATTAATCTTTTTACCATATTGTGCATTTCTGGCAGTCAAATTACCATCCAACAACATACTCACTATAATACCATAAGTGGGCTATGGGGAGGGTGGGATGTACGCTGACCCTCGGCTCCAAAAGAAAGGAAGTCAAATCACCATCCAATGATTGGTTATTTGTTAGATGATTGCATTGATGGTGGGGTTGGGGTAGTAATTGCTTTGTTGAAATAAGGGCTTAATTTTTTGATAGTACCTTTGTTTCTGCAAAAAAGATTATTTTAAAATTCTAAATGGCGAAAATTTTTTGATAAGGATTGTTTAGGTGAAACATCTCTCAGAAGTCAGAATTAGTTAACGTTGCCTCTAAAGTTGCTTAGGATATTGAAAGTGGACTTTCGATAGTTTTGCTTAGGATGAGTTTTATCAACAGTGCACAAACTTGGGGGGTTAATGATGTGTATCCAGCTGAGCTTTATAGAAAAAGTAATGTTGTAATTCAGCCTGTATACTCTACGTAGTGATTGAAGAGGGAGAAATCAGTCTCCTTGGGGTGCTACGTAAGAGAAAAATCAGTCATTCTGTAGTTAGAATATGGAATGGCTAGCAATTGAACTCAACTTAAATTTCTAAGGTTAAACAGTTTTAAAACGTTATGTGCTACATGCCTCAAAGAACAGATCGAGTCTACCCCTAAAAGTTAGACCTAGTCTTCCTTAAAGAAGGTTACACTTATTCTTCATGGTGGAGACCAAACTACTGTATCAGTTACATCAAGTATGTGTCTGATACTGCATCCCTTCTGCTGCTTGAAATTACCATTAGTTCATCCTTTTGGCTTCATTTACTATCTTATTGATATGTTTTGTTGTTCTCACCTCCCTCATTTCGAAGCCAGTTCCTCAGTGTCGAGCTGCTAAGATGTTGACATTGTGGATTTGTCTTTCTTATTAAAAATGCCATTGAAGATATTTTAGGACATTTGTATGATGCTTGACTTAGCTTTCATTTGAAGATTCCACCACAAATACACTATTTATCAGTTATTTCATACTTAGGTGCGAGGATAATAGAACATATCGGTTTAACATGTCAGGTTACAATCAAATCAGTGATTTCTTTCACTAGCTGGTAACCAGAGATAGATTCAGATGGGGAGGTTGAGAAGAAGTGCAAATTTGAGAGTTGAATACATGTTTCTGAATATAACTGGCATAGTTTGGTGAGCATTACTCAGAGTCACACTATTCTCTCCTATAACCCACACCATCATTGATGGGAAAATGGAAAAAGAATGACCATAAAAGTCGCTCTTATTTTCATATTTGCTCAAGCAGTGCTTCGTCAACTGTCTGTTCTAAAAGAAAGAGTTCCTCTACAATGACTAGACTAACTGATTTGAAGTGTAACTTTGAAGGAATTGGTAGATTGGGAGTGCAAAAGCAAGATCGATGGAAAAATGCATGCTTGTGGCCACGATGCTCATGTTACCATGTTACTTGGAGCAGCTAGACTGATTCAGAACAGAAGGGACAAGTTAAAGGTAGGAGAAATATTATTATTTCTGATGAATTAAATATGAAATCTTAAATTCTCCATAAACTGATTCGGGTTATACTTCACTCTGAACTGAAGGGCACAATTAAGCTTGTCTTCCAACCTGCAGAAGAAGGATATGCTGGTGCCTCGTATATGTTAGAAGAAGGAGCTTTAGATGGGTTTCAAGCAATGTTTGGCTTGCATGTCTGGCCATTTATGCCCGTTGGCACTATTGGTTCAAAACCTGGTCCTATTATGGCTGGCTCTAGCAGGTTTACTGTAATAATGCAAGGGAAAGGCGGCCATGCAGCAACACCACATAACACAAGGGACCCAATATTGGCTGTTTCTATGGCAGTTCTTGCACTCCAGCAACTTGTTTCTCGAGAAACTGATCCTTTAGAGCCTAGGGTATTTGTCGTTTTTCCAAACAGTTGAAATATAATTTTCTTTTTTGTTCAGAATCCTAAATTCAAGTAGAAGGATCTAAAGATTCCTGTTGATTTGTTATACATGCAGGTGCTCACTGTTGCATTTGTAGATGGTGGTCAAGCCGGTAATGTAATCCCCGAAAGTGTAAGGTTTGGTGGCACCTTCCGGTTCATGACACTAGAAGGATATTCCTATCTTAAGCAGAGGATCAAAGAGGTACCGTTAAAATTGTCTACGGACTATGTCCCTCCTCAAGTTCTGGAGCTTCTCTAACTGTAGCTTTGATAAGTTCATCTGAAATATCAGGCATAGAAGTGTCAACATATATGTAAAACTAGTGCTTTACTTTTTCAGAATTTTCCACATTGGTTACCATATACCAGTTTTCTAGTATTGTTTGCTATAACTAAACGTTATTGTCAACGAGTAACACCAGAAATGCTTGCTACTGACAGATCATTGAGACTCAAGCAGGAGTACATCAGTGTTCTGCCACTGTCGATTTCATGAAAGAAATGAGGCTATGAAATCTTGCTTGGCAATAATAACGTGCAACATTCCCCAGCTTTGATGGCTGCAGAGGACTTGGGATGACAACTGCATTCTTTTTCATTGGGACACAAAATAAAACAACCTCATCTTCTGTTAAAGGTTTGCACTCCCCGTACTTCACCATTGATGAAGAAGTTCTTGCCATAGGAGCAGCCATCCATGCTGCTGTTGCCATATCTTACTTGGATACACATTTTAAGTCAAGAGTAACACAATAGATATTGCCCATTGGTGATTATTACTGTTTGGTAATTGAACAATCTTATCTGCTCATAAATGTTGAGATTTGACTTTATTTATTTATTAGCAGAAAAATCTGTAAGCTTGATATCCCTTTCTACATCAAATGATGCTTTACTTTAGGATTTTTGTTACTTTTTAAAAAAAAAAATAAGAGAAGCACCCTCCAAATTCAATTTGTAAGCTCTCGGTAAGGGTAAATATGTGATCTTGAAAATCACTAGAATTCTACTCTATACAATAAAGAATAAACTTCAATCTCTAATGCTTTTGATCTTTTTGAATCCTTCAAACTTGCAATTTGGTGGAACTAATAGACGTGCTTTTCGTAATGGAAAATATGAATTAGAAGTGGCAAATGGGCCGATTGGCAGGTCAAAATAGGCTGAATCAATAGATGGATCTCCTGCCCAAGCATTGTCAAGTAGCCAACTATGAAATGCTTGTAATTTGAACTAGTAATTACTTGAGGAATATGCTCATTGTTTTCAGTTGTGCTAATAAAGTGGTGCCATATATTTCTTGCCTATTAAAATTGCCATTTGATAGTCACTGTTTCTGGGTGCTGCAATACATACTTGTAATAGGAATAGTTACAATTCTGAGAAAATTAAAAGAAATTTATTAGGAAAGCAATAGCAAGAAATAGCAGGCCATTAACTCACAAGCACATCAAAAAGAATTGTACATAATTTTTGCCACCCCTGTACAACACTCATCTCTGAGATTGGCCAACAGTCTAACACTACCAAAATGCTCTTTTTACCACTTCACTACTAAAAGAACTGTACGCAGAACCAACTGAAGGAAGGAAATTGCAACTGCCACCGATACATACAGTGCCCTTCTAAGCATTTCCATCCTTTATGATTAAGAGTCCCAACAAAAACACTGTTTTTTGCCACAATGAACTGTTGAGCCCCAACGCAGTGCCACAAAAAGCCAAGGCAGCAGCTACTTGAAAGGTTTGCAACGAAGTGTCACTGTATCTTGAATAAGTTCTTCAATGTTTTAACTAGCCTCCAATCTTCAATAGACAAGTCATTCTGTAGAATTTCATAGACTTATCAAGTAAATCTGAACATTAGCCCCAGAGAAAGGGGAGCAAGGTTCTAAGGTGCCTGTGTGAAAGGGAGGTTCACCAGAAAGCTATTTTGACATACCCGGAAATTGGCCTTGAGAATGTCAATGGATCTTCTCGAGACTTTGCTAACAAGCTCATCTTCGATCTCAAAATGCCTGCAAAACATCTTCTGTTTCTCCTTAGAGCTAGACCCAACTATCTGCAATTTAAGGCACAAGGTGAGTCGTCATATGCATAGAAGAAAATATCCAAGTCAATTTGCTTAGAACTCCTGATGCTAGCAACCAACAAAATTACAAGTATCTCAAACATTACCACATTGTACAAACAAGGGACATGACAGACAAAATTGCAGATAGATATCATTAACCAGCTTCATACCTTAATGGACACCCTCTGGCCTTTCTTGGCAGAGTCAACAGGCCTATGGTTGTTCTCGATGGACGCAATCCGACCAATATCAATGAATTCCCTCTGTGGAATACATATTGGAGTCCCGACCTATTCAAATTAAGCTCATCACAACATGGACTAGAACATTAAGAAGCATCTACAAATGAAGATTGATCAAAGAGCACTACTACCGCCAACAAAGAAATGAAATACAGATGTGTGTGGGAGAACAGTATTGCATACTATTAAAAAGGGTGGAGGGGGAGAGAGAGAATTAAGAAAATGGCAACATTAGCACCAGTATTCAAAGGCACTGACAACATAGAAGAAAATCTGGCAGTCCCCTTAAAATTAAAGATCTCTTAGCCAAAATAAAGGGAAAACCCATAGTTTTGACATACAAAATCAAGGTATAAAAGGGCCATTAGGATGTGCTCAAAACATTTAGAAAGAGAACACCATAACAATAAGAATAGATTATATTCACATAATTACCACATTTAATAGAAAAGGTAATTTTCCCAAATGCAATTCAGAGAATGTGTGTTTTGTTGTGTGTGTTTGGTGAACAGATTCCATGAATCACGACATAAAGAAGCAATAGTTAATACCCTGGCAATGCCCTCAAGAACATCAACTCCTACGACAATTGGATCCTTCTTGTTGTAGACATGATTAGGTACAATCTTGAGAGAACAGGGGAAGATTGCTTCTTCGGCAACTTCCTTCTTTTTTTCTTCCTTGAGATTATCAATATAGGCCTTAAACTGATCGAATAGGTGATAAATAATATCAGCAATAAAATTTTTGACACCAGCCTCATCTGCAAGTTCTTGAGCTTCTTGTGTCACTTTCACATCAAAGGCCAAGATTGTTGCATACTCTTTCTTCTTTCTTCTTCTCAAGCATGACACTAGCTTTCATGACATCTTTTTTGTGCACAGGGCCTATGCCAATTCCAGTGACAGGTATTCTTACTTCGTCAGTCTTCAAGAACTCCAGCAAAGCTTCCAATGATCCAAGCGTAGAAGCTTGAACATAAACTCCCTCCCCACTTCTATCAATCCTGCTCATCACCGACCTCATATCTTCCATAGCTGCTTCTTTGATGTGCTCAACATCATCATCAGGCCCCACAACATATAAACTAGTGCCAGCAATTGCATACTCAAGCCCCTGTACAAAATGAAAAAACAGAGGGACAGAAGAGGGTTATTCTTCACCGCGCGACTTCTAGGATAATGTACAGCAATAACAAAGTACCGTGGTGGAAAATGATGGCATCATGCATCAAGACAAAAACTTATCAAAACACAACAAGAAGGCGAAAAAACAAAATCAACAAGAATTCCTATTTAGTGGCACTAGTTGGTCTGCAATGTCAAATTTCACTCGACTAACAAATCAGACACGAGAAAAGCTGACCTTTGTCAAAATCAGGAAATTAGTATATCATCATTTCAAGTACACTCTGATAATAATTTATCAGACATATTTTCAAAGATCCAACATAGAAAAAATGAACATCCAAGACAATAATGAAAAATAAAGGCAATCTCTGCCCTAACCAGGATAACTTTTTCACGGGAAAAAGAAACCCAGCAGAAAGGGAAGAGGCTCCATCCATGATCCACCTACCAATTTAGTGCAATTTACAAAGCATCCAACGAATCCCTATAAAGTTGCTTCAAAAGTAAGCAAGAATTCAAGATTGTGACAAATATCCAGCACAATCCCCTTACCTCCCTGATTGGATCCAGAGTGCCCTCAAACTCAAGTAAGAAATCATATGGGGAACCTCGGTGTCCCATGACGAGATTATGGACAAAAGAACTCCAAGATAAGCTGTCTGGACTACAATAGACAATTAAGAAATGCTTTCTTCCTAAGGATGAATTGAATGGAGATGTCGCACAGTCATTGAAGATGAGTTGGATGTGAAGGAAAGTGCATCTCTCAAATTGAAGACATAAGTAATGATGAGCGAGTAAACAGTACATATTCAGTTCAAAATCACAGACATCGTTTTTATGCAAAACAAACCAGTCAACGTGCATGCCCCTGGATCAGTTTTCAACCACCACCACCCCCCCCCCCCCCAAAAAACCTTTCAAGGGTCCAAGCGTGACAAAAAAATGCATATCATAAAACAGAAAGAAATGAAGAACACATATTAACAAGCAAATGATGTTACCTGAGCATTAATCTTTATCCCCTGTGCAGCCTTGATTTCTATATGATGCAGATATGATCCCTGAATAAAAATATTACCAGAAAATAAAATCATTCATCACTTCATATGAAAATTAAACATCATGAGAATAACTTCATTCTTTAGATTCGTTTATGTTCCATGCACTACAAAGTCATAAGTGCTGAAAAATAGCAATTCTGAAAGCTTAAACCGACTAAGTGGATCTAACAATTGAGGACAAAGAAGGGTAACAGGGGCACTTGGAGTTGGGGAAATAAATCTGACACCATAGGTAAGCTTTTGTCTACCCTTTTTTATGAGAAACTTTAAAGCGACAACTCCATGTTCTGCAAATATGGCAACAATTTTAACTTTTGAGGCACTTCAGCTCAAACAACCAAACCCATGAAAGCATCCAGATGTATGAACACATTTATACAACTCAAAATCAACAGACCAATAACCAGTACTTCGCAAGCCCTGCCACCAATTGGGGAGTAGAGAAAAAATAAACAGCGAGTAGAGAAAAAACAAGACTCGTTGAACTTTTTTAATGATTAAAAGTTAAAACAGCGATTATGAAGTCAACATGCCAGACAGCCATATCTCTTACTTGAGCTAAACCATCTGAAAGTCAACTTTCTACTTTTCAATTGCCATATTTAGCTATAGAGGATCATAATTAGTTTGGCACCAAGAAGATCTTGAGATACCAAGTAAAGATATTACTAGCATGAACTCTATATCAGGTATACCAAACAAAGAGACAAGCCGTGATGGAAATATATATTGTTTTAAACATCTTCAAACCAATTTTCACAATTAAAGCACAAAATTCCCACCACCATTATTATGTGAACGGAACACATAGGTCAAGAAAAACAAACAAAAATGATTACGTTGCATAGAAAAGGGAAGGACCTGACTGTCTCCATCAAAAATACCAGATCCTGATATTTTTTAAAACCCCCGTCCCCCAACTGCCACCATCCATTTTTTTCTCCTCTTTCTTTTAATAGTTAAAACATGACAAACTGCTTAATCATCTATTGATTGCATTATATAACGAGTACAACTCTGGTAAAGAGTATCTCGACTCACAAGGTAATCAAATGAGAATGCATCAAGAACACATAGTTTTGTACCTGTATTCGAAGTTCCTTCATTGGGTGAGGCGTCAATAATGCACGGATTGAGGTGACAATAGGGTCCTACACACAAAACAGGATAGAGAAAGAAGAAGTTGAACATCAGACATTCACATTACCCTAGGAATCTTACCACACCATAAGAATAATAAAAGCTTGCCTGCATGCCACAAACTACTACTTGGTCACCTTCATGGAGCATACCATTGATCAATACCACATCAATGGTTGTCCCGTGACCATCAATAGCCTTAACCTCCAATACAGTACTCTCAACCATTGTCTTTTGAGTCCATTGGACCAGTAATAGCAACAAGTCAGGAATACCTTCACCGCTGTCAGAGTACACAGTAACGCTTAGCTAAAATCAACCATGTACGCATGCCGCAGTAGAGCATAACCCAGCAAAAGAAAAATCACAGAAAGAATACACACACACCTGATTGCACTAGTTGGTATAATGCTAAAAGTATCCTTCCCCATTTCTTTGTTTTTATAGTATAATTCTGTATTTATACCCTGTTCCTTGAACTGGGTCATGATCTGCAACAAATGAATAAACGATTGATGATATGAGGACGCACAAAGAGAGGAAACACTAAATTGAGCTATGTTGCTCGGACTCTTCAAAAATGCAAACGGATGCGTGTCGGATTCGCCAAAAGTAGTGTATTTTTGGAGAATCCGAGACAGGTGCGGCATTAAAAGTGAAGAGTCCGCGCAACTAAGAAATTGAGACATCAGAGGTTATAAGTGACCTGAGTAAGCCTGGTATTAAATTCAAACTGAACATCTTTGGACTGTTGCTTCATTGCCTTCACAATAGGTGCATTGCGGCACACTTTCCATCCATAAAGCCTATCTATCTGCATCAGGTAAAACAAAACAAGAACTATCAAGAAAAATATAATCAAAGTTCAAAATAAAATATCAAACCCTAATAAACCTCACCTTGTTCAAAGCCACAATAAATTCTGTATTCCTCATCTTTAGAAGATTAAGTGACTCGATAGTCTGCGGTTCTAACCCATGCATAATGTCCACAACCAAAATTGCAATATCACATAAACCTGAACCCCGAGAACGCAAATTAGTGAATGATTCATGTCCAGGTGTGTCAATGACCAACAATCCAGGCACCTTCAGCTTGGCATCAACTTTTAGTTCCTTAGTTCTCTCCCTTATATTCTCAACTGGAAAATAAGTTGCACCTATCTGCTGTGTAATCCCTCCAGCTTCACCTTCTTGAACATTAGTGCCTCGTATGCAGTCAAGAAGCTTGGTTTTACCAGTATCAACATGACCCATGATACAGCAAATAGGAGACCGGAGGTTGTCTTCACTCTTGCTTGAAGAAGCACCAGGTTTTTCTGTACCTTGCCCTGAAACCACAACCTCAGGCTCCCTCTTCTTACTCCCATCATTCTTAGTGACAGCTGGTACACTTGCAACCGCTTTTTGAGTAGGAATTACAGACTTGGCAGCAACAGGCAGTGGACCTGTATCACTCACAACGGACCTTGCAGCTTTCTTAATGATAGGTTGGGGATCTGAATCTAGCTCTTCATCTTCAAACACACTCTTTCCTGGTAGTTTAAGATCGGCATCATCCCAACTTCTCGCATCCCACTCCTCCTCATCTTCCTCTTCTTCAACTCTGTTTTCTTCAGCATCAACTACTTCTGACTTCTCCTCTACACTTACCAAATCGATATCCTCAGCCTTCTCAGTTTCCATGGAATAAACCTCAGAGACAATCTCCTGCTGATTTTCTTGCACTTCTGTGCTTTCAACAGACTCTTCCTGGGCTTTGTCATTAGCCCAAGCTTGTGCCTTTGATTTCTTTGATTGGTAAATAGGTCATTTGGTTGCATCTTTTCTACTCTCCCCAGTTTTAAGTGGCAAAGCCCCGCCACTAGCAAGAATTGCTTTCTCATTGCTTCTAATCTTCGAGCTTCTTCCTTTTGCTTTCCAGTAAGCAGTTTCCCTTCTAGTTTCTTCTTCAAGAGCTTTTCCTTCTCCCTCTTTTTTTTCAAGTGTTTTTTCTCCTCTGCAAGTCTTTCTAGTTCTTCCAGCCGAAGGCGTTCTTCTTCTTCCTTCCTTAATCTTTCCTCTTCTTCTTTCTTCTTGCTTTCTTCAGCTTCCTTAATTTTTTTAAGTCTCTCTTGCATCTCCCTAACCTGCTTCGACTGCTTTTTATCTGCCAATTTTCCTTTGGTATCATTCTTTGTTACTTCCTGTTTTTCCTCCATCTCAGAGACAGCTACTGCCGCTGCAGCTGCCTTTTTCTGTTTCTCCTTCTCCTTCTTCTTTTTCTTCTTCTTTGCAGCAGCAGACTTCACAGTTTCTTCTTCAACTGCTTCTCTTTCCCCTGTATAATCTACTAATTGAGACTGCTGTTGACTTTTCTCTTCTCGTGGAAGAGAAGCATGAGCAGGTTGAGCAGGAGCAGTGATTGTTGACCCTTCACCAAGCTCTGCCAAAATCTTTGAAGCATGCCCACCCTTTTTTTTCTTGGTTTTGTTCTTTGAAGTTTCTAACACATCTGTTGTCTGCTTTTTGCCTCTATTATCATCAGCATCTTCCCGATTAATCCCTAGTCTACAATGGTCTTGATCAGCAACATTGGTTGAGACATTTCCGAATGCAGTGTCCATTGTGCTAGATGCACTTTTGTTCTTTTTCTTAGATGACTTCTTTTTACCTGAAAAAATAATTCTTGGTGCATCATCTTCTTCAATTGCCTCTGTCTCCAATTTAAGAGAGGTATCTGCATCATTTTCTTCGTCAAGAAGGGCAGCACTAAAAGAAATGCCACTACTCCTACCTGTAAAGGCAACTGTGGACTCTTCATCTTCCTCAGATAGCTGCCCAGTTTCGTTATCCTCATCATCAATGGCGTGAAGCGCAGATGTAACAAACAAACTTGCACTGCTCTTCCGCAGTCTTAAGTTCTTCGTTTTTCCAGTTACGGATGCAACACTTTCAGCCTCTCGGTCACTATCACGAACCACTCCATCCCTATACCTTCACAAACCTGACATGTCTTCATCGTCATCATCCTGTCCAAGACTTCCATAATCAGACGTACTCACCCCACCCTTCTTACCCTTTTTACTTTTTTTCTTGCCAAAAGCCACTGCTGGTGCGGGGTAGGGGGTCGAGTATAGCTTCGATTAGCTTTCTTATAATTTTTATCATATTTGATTAAAAGTTTTTTGGTAAAATTCTTGTTCTGTGGTAGTTTTGCGGATTATTTCATTTATATCGTTTATCATGGTTCTTAAGTGTCTAATATTTTGGG
>JAJONR010009812.1:0-12598 GCA_029582245.1 Solanum etuberosum
CAGAACCCTAAACCTAAAACCTAAACCCTAAAACCTAAACCCGTAATCAAAACAGAAACCCCTAAACCATAAACCCTAAACCTAAAACCCTAAAACCTAAAAATTTAACCGTAAACCCTAAACACTAAACCCTGAACCGTAAACCCTAAATCCTAAATCCTACATCCTAAAGCCTAAAGCCTAAAGCCTAAACCTTAAACACAAAACCTTAACCCATAAAATTAAAACCTAAGATCTAAACCCTAAATCCTAAACCTAAAACCTAAACCCTAAACCCTAAACCCTAAACCCTAAACCTAAACTGAAAACCCTAACCCTAAACCCTAAACCCTAAATCTAAAACCCTAAATCCTAAAAAATTCACCCTAAACCCTAAACACTAAACCCTGAACTCTAAACCCTGAACCCTAAATCTTAAACTTGGAACCCTAAAATCTAAACCCTAAGCCCTAAACCCTAAACCCTAAACCCTAAATCCTAAAAACTAAACCCTAAATCCTAAACCCTAAATTCTAAACCATAAACCATAAACCATAAACCATAAACCCTAATCTCTAAACCCTAAACTCTAAACCCTAAACCGTAAACCCTAAACCCTAAATGCTAAATGCTAAACCCTAAATCCTAAACCTTAAACCCTAAACCCTAAATCCTAAACCTTAAACCCTAAACCCTAAACTCTATTCCCAATATGCTAAACCCGAAACTTGGAACCCTAAACTCTAAACCCTAAACCCTAACCCATAAACCCAAAACCCTAACACCTAAATCCTAAACCCTAAACTCTTAACCCTGAACCCTAAACCCTAAACCCTAAATCCTAAACCCTAAACCCTAAACCCTAAACCCTAAATCCTAAACCCTAAACTCTAAACTTGGAATCCTAAATCCTAAACCCGAAACCATAAATTTTAACCCCTAAACCCAAAACCCAAAACCCTCAACCCTCAACCCTAAAACCTAAATTGTAAAACCTAAACCCTAAATCATAAAACGTAAACCCTAAACTCTAAACCCTAAACCCTAAACTCTAAACCCTAAACCCTAAACCCTAAACTCTAAACTTGGAACCCTAAACCCTAAACCCTAAACTCTAAACCCTAACCCCTTAACCCTAAACCCTAAATGCTAAACTTTAAACCCTAAACCCTAAACCTTAAAACCTAAACTTT
Source organism: Solanum etuberosum (assembly GCA_029582245.1). Lineage (NCBI taxonomy): Eukaryota > Viridiplantae > Streptophyta > Magnoliopsida > Solanales > Solanaceae > Solanum > Solanum etuberosum. The sequence goes on from JAJONR010009812.1 coordinate 1,173, forward strand.
AAACCCTAAACCATAAACCATAAACCTTAAACCCTATACCCTAAACCCTAAACCCTTATCACTAAACCCTAAACCCTAAATCCTAAACGCTAAACCCTAAACCCTAAATCTAGACCCTAAACCCTAAACTCTAAAACCTAAACCCTAAACCCTAAACATGGAACCTTGACCATAAACCCTAAACCCCCGGACGTTAACTTCTTTGATGACGACCAAGAAGATATTTCCCAATAGCGGTCCTCCTTTTGTCAAAATTATAGACCAGGTATTTATTCCTCTCCTTCAAGTTCTACTGCACCCTTCGGTCAAGTAAACCAAGCTCACAGAAAAAAAAGAAATCTTTTACACTGATGTATCGTACTCTCTCGACCAGGTCATCATAAGAAAATATGGAAAAATCTTTCCAAAGTGAGAGAAGGAGGGAAGGCGCGCTACAACTAACATAACAACCAGCTGAAAAACATTAGCTAGCTAGGCTAGCGCGCAATGGCTTTCTCTGATAGGGGCTTGCTTCTACTCTAAGATGAGAGAAGTACAAAAATATTCATACTCAAAACAAACTAAGTAACAAAAGTAGAAGAATTATGTGTTGTTACTTAATTTGAAGGATCAATGAACTAATTTAATGATTAGAAACTAATTAAAAAGTAATTAAATATGTTAATTAAAATTTAAATAGTGTGTTAGAAGAAGAAGTGAATTTGGACACTTACAAAAAATTTAAGCCTCAAAGAAGTTCATCTCTTGTAAGACTTAATTTCATGATTAAAACTAGTTAACAAGTAATTAATGATGTTAATTAGTAATAAAATGGTGAAGGAATGGAGGAAAAATGAGTTTAGAAGAAGAATAAATGAATTTTGACATAGAGAAATTTTTTTTAGGCACAAAACATTCCCCTACTTAGCCAAATTTAGAGGCTGAACAAAAAGAGTTCAGAAGAAGAAATGAATTTGGACGCTTAAAAAACATTTAATCTCTAAACCCTAACCCCTTAACCCTAAACCCAACACCCTAAACCCTAAACCCTATACCCTAAACCCTAAACGCTAAACCCTAAACCTACACCCTAAACCCTAAACCCTAAACCCTCAACCCTAAACCCTAAACCCTAAACCCTAAATCCTAAACCATAAACCCTAAATGATAAACACTAAACCCTACACCCTACACCCTAAACCCTAAATCCTAAACCGTATACACTAAGCCATAAACCCTAAACCCGAAACCCTAAACTTGGAACATTAAACCCTAAATCTTAAACCAACAACCCTAAACCCTAAACCCTAAACCAACAACCCTAAACCCTAAACCCTAAACCATAAAACCTAAACCCTAATCACTAAACCCTAAACTCTAAACCCTAAACCCTAAACCCTAAACCGTATACCCTAAACCCTAAACCCTAAACCTTAAACCCTAAACACTAAGCCCTAAATGCTAAACCCTAAACCCAAAACTAATAAATCCTAAACCATAAACCATGAACCCTAAACCCTAAACCGTCAACCCTAAACCGTAAACCATAAACCCTAATCCCTAAACCCTAATCCCTAAACCCTAAACCATATATCCAAAACCCTAAACCCTAACCCTAAATGCTAAACCCTAAACCCTAAACACTAAATGCTAAACCCTAAACCCTACACCCTAAACCCTAAACCCAAATCCCCATAAAATCCCTCTCTCTACAACTTCTCTCTAGGAAAAAGATCTCAAGGAAAAGCTTAAGGGACAAGGAAGGCTGCCATGGAGCCCGATCCCCCTCCCGATCTCAAAAAATTTTGTTCAAAAGACACGATTGTAGATATCGATGATACGAATCCAACGCAAGTTGAGTCATCAAAAAAATATAACCACAGCCCCGGGAAAATGCCAAAAATAGTCGAGATCACTGTAGCATCTTCCCAAGGTCAAACTACCGAGATTCAAGAAAACATTTCTAATTCTCTTGTTGATGTTAATTTGCCAAATGTAATTGTTGGAGATGATAGATCTCTATCAGATATAAAACATGTCAAAAAATTAGACAATTCCACCATGTCAATTGAGAGAAATCGATCGGAGAAAGTTGGAGGAAATTCCGGTGAATCGCCGGCCAGTCGGACTGAATTTCGACCTATTTCCGGCAGTCTTTGTGGTGGCGCTCCTACTGAGATTTGTAGCCCTCCTCACGGCGCACCTCCCATGGAAAACCCAACGAATTTGGACGGCAAAATCGCCGGCGATGAACTGCTGGCCGGAGTCGCAGATTTTTCGGCAAGAATTTTAGACCAAAACCAAAGCCAAAATGTATCTGGCAATATTCCGGTCACAACCATCCAAAAATCCCTAAAAACTAATGTTGGGAACGCTTCGAATTTGAGTTTGAATGTTTGCCCACCACTGCCGATTTTCGGTGCCGGCGCCGTGCTGGAGTCCAAAAATGGAAATTCTCAATGGAATAGAGTGCACAATAAGACCAGCAATACGGATAATTAAAAGGCCACATTTGGTTTGGAGCAATTTGGATTTAATTGCAGTTCTAGGGTTCATGATGGTTTGCCGGACGGTGGTGGTTCGGCGGCGGAGCTCCGATCACAAAATTGGCAATGCCAAATTGTTAATCTTGACGAGGGGAATCCAAATACATAAAAATCCCTATCAGATAATCCCTCCTCCTCCTCGAATTTAAGAATTGCGGTTTCCCCTCCTACTTCCATCACCGGCGCTGGAGCTCCGACCACTGGAAATTCCCAAATCAAATCCAAATCTACTCCACCTCCCAGCAACCTCCATGACCAAAAATACCTTCCTAATTCCTCTTCACATCAGTCGACTTTGGATAATAGTGTCCGGGAAACTTCCAATTACCACTCTTTGGCCGGAATTTATGTTCCGGTGCCGGAAAAAATTCCAAACCATTCCCAGAACCTTCTCCATCATACCAGCAATGATTCTATCCAAAAATCAAACTTTTTAAACCCCTCCTAACTCCATTTTGAATTTTGAGGCTTCGAAAAGTCCCCAAAATCGTGGTCCTGCCGAGCCTTCCATTGCTACTATTTATCCGTTCTGTACCAGCAACGAGGGGTAAAAAACGACCAACAAACCTCCCAACAACCACTTTCCTCCTATCTCCTCCAATTTTGATAAGTATAATCCTAACGACCCTAAAAAATTGTCTATTCCCCTTTCCACGAGTGCCCTACCTCTTAAAAAGAATACCCAATCTTCCATTCCTACCTCTATCATCACCCATCCTCCTCCTCCCACCACTGTTCCATCTTGGGGGAACAAGTTCAGAGCTAGAAATAGCGAAAACGAACCCAAGATTGATCTTATTGCTCCTTCAAGATCCACCAAACAAGGTCACCCGGCTGTGATGTTCAATAGAAATGATTATATGGTGAGGATGGCTGATTCATGCAAATACACCCTCATTGGAAAGTTTTACGGTCCCATGCCTAAGATGGAGGTCCTTCGCAAGAAGTTTATTACTCAAGTTGAGTTATCCGGCTCCGTCAAGATTACTCACTTCAACTCTTGACACATATATATTGATTTGGACAATGAACTTGTTAGGGCTACTGTTTTGGATAGTAAGAGGTTATACATTGATGGTAAGTTCATGAGAGTTCATGTTTGGACCCCTACTTTTTCACCAAACCATGAAACTTTGACTGTTCATGTTTGGGTTGTTCTTCCTGAACTACCATGGCACTGTTACTATAAAGAGTTTGTAACTCACTTACTTGCCGATGTGGGTCAGATGATCCACTTAGATGCGGCTCTTCTACAAAAAACTAGAGGCAGTGTCGCTAAGGTCAAAGTTCAAATGGATATCACAATACCCCGAATACAAAGCATTTGGATTGGTTTTGACTCCAATGATGACATTAATGGAGAGGGTCGTTGGCAAGATATAGAGTATGAAGACATTCCGCTCTATTGTATTTATTGTAAGCATCAAGGTCATACCCCCTTAGCTTGTGAAATAAAGAAAAGAGATGACGAAAGGAAAAAACACAAGGGGAAGGAAGAAGCTGGCAAGAAAGCAAAGCGCCCTCTAGACCCACCACCGGAACTAACAGGTAACTCAGGTATGGTTTCCACTTCTTCTCCTAATGTTGATTCGGCTAACCTACAGGTTCCCAAAGTCCAAAGGAGCATGCCTTGCAAGATATTGAAAAGCAAATCCCAAAGAATCCAAAAAAGCAAGTCCCCCGAAATCCAAATGAGCAAGTCCCTATAAATCAAAGTGAGCAAGTCCCATTAAATCCAAATGAGCAAGTAATGCAACCTCCAAAGCAACATCATAATGCTAATAAAGGTAAAGCTACATATCAGAAGCAACTGACAACTGTTTCTACTACTGAGGACCAGGTTGTTGCTAATACCTCTTCTCCCACTCCCCATGGCTACCCCAATATGTGTGTTGCCACTTCCCTTCCCCATGGCTACCCCATTATGCGTGCTGCTGCTCCCACTCCCCATGGCAACCCTATTATTTGTGCTGCCAATTATGAACTGTTGGTTGAAGGAGGTGAGGATGATAGTCAGGAGGATGTTATTGGAGGTTCAGATGGTTGTCAGGAGAAGCCCATAGAGCCTACTAGTACAAGTCCCCCCCACCCGGGTACATCCAAAGTTACTAGCCCCACCCATAAGATTCAGCCCCAGAATATTGCTACCAGTCCTAAAGGGAAAGCAAAGCCAAATTCTCAAAAGAGAAAAGTGGCTCAAAATAAGAAAGCAGAATTACATGATCAGAAGATTGCTAGTTTCTATGCTAAGGATTCACCAAATATTGTTGGACATGGAGAAACTAGTGATCAAGATACTCAGGTTCCAGATGATCAGAACTCTACGAATAATGTGACAGTATATCAGAATGTTATTCGGGTTTCAGATAATCAAAGTACTCGGCTTCCAGATGATCAAAATTCTACAAAAGAGGCTGGTCATTTTATTTATGACCATCCTAAGAGTCCTATATATATCACTCCACTTCAGACAGTGCTTCCTGATTCAGATTCACAGGTTGATAGTGAAAAGGATCAGACTATTCTTACTGACACAGAACCCCCGGATCCTATTATTGAGGTGTGTAATCTGAACACCTCCGGTAGTACAAATATTTTGGAAGATGATTCAGGTAGGTTGATGCAATTAAGATTGCCTCAAGACCATTCACTCATAGCCAAGTTTGGAAACTTCAATGTATTGAAGGATTGTTCACAAGGATGGAGATTCTTGAGCTTGAGTTGATGAAAAAGAGGGGATTCCATGCCATGCATTGTAATACGCGCTTGGAAGGAGCTCCCAATTGAGCAATATCATGTTTGGATGATAGCTTGGAGTGTGGGAGGTCTAACGAAGCAAGGAGGAGCAAGTGAAGTCGCTGCCTCATTCGGCGAGCTGGAGACCACTTCGGCGACTCGCCAAACTGATTTGGCGAGGGTTCCAAGATCAACTAAAGTTCCAAGGAGCTACAAGGGAAGCTGCTCATTCGGTGAGCTGGAGATCAATCGGCGACTTGCTGAGTTCCTTAGGCGAGCACGACCTAGATCGCCGAACTTTACAGAATGCTTCCAAGGAAGGGTCACGTCGCCGACCTAGTTGGTGACTCGCCGAGTTCATTAGGCTCGCCCGACCCAGCTCGCCCTTTATCCTTATTGGGACACTTTTGGGCCTCCTATGATGTAATAGCCTAAAAATATAAATAGCTAGTGAAGATCTTCTTTTTAGGTAGACTATTTTGAAAATGAATGATTGATGAATTGGATCTCCTTTGAGAGACTTGAGAGCTTGGTAAAGCTTTTGTTGAACTTTATTTAGAAACGGGGGTTGCTTGGAGATTCAATTTCCTTGAAGTCTTCGTAAGAGATTCGGTCTTTGATTCGGATTAATCGATTGAGGTCTTTAGGTTTAATATACCTTTAGGTTTCTTTTGATTTCCTTTTCTTCTGTCAATCTATTTATCTTGATCAGGTGCTTGTTTAGGGATTTTAATTGGAGGTTTCAGGATTTAATACATCATTTAGTTGCCAATTGTTTCTTCTCTTGTATCTCTTCTTCTATCTTTCTTTTTGTTTCCGCATTTTTTTCGTAATTCCTTTTGATAATTACATCATTTGGTATCAGAGCAAGGCTTAGATTCATTCCTACGATTCTAGTCTTGGGTTGTTACAAAAAAAAAAGAAAAAAAAAAGAGTCAAAAACGTTTTTCAAGAAAACCCCAAAAATATTTTTGTTGATTTAAGTCATTTTTGAAGTTTCCAAGGTTAGATTAGTGTTCCCTAACGTTAGTTGAGTTTAGGTCTGAGATTTGGTGAAGTTTGGAGCTCTATTGAAGAATCCACCATTGTTGGGTGAAGAAGCTTGAAGAACTTCAAGTGGGTTTTCAGATTTAGGTTGAATTGGAAACTCTTGGGTATTGGGGTTTGATCTCTATATCCTTAGGAGTTTATATCTGAAATTTGGGTGAAAACGGAGTAGAAATCCATTGGGTTTGTAAATCAGGTGTTCTTCATGACTTGAAGAAAGAAGGAAATGGATTTTGAAATCTCAAGGTTTTGGCAAGGAATTGAAAGATAAAAAGTATTGGGGTTTGTTTCCTACATCAAGGGGAGCTTTTATCTCAATTTTTGTGAAATTTTGAGCTAAAATTATTGAGGGTTTTATTTTGGGTCGTCACCATTGTTCATAGTGTTCTTGGGGATCTTCAAATCTTCAAGGAGGAGAATCATAAAAAGGAGGTGTTTGATCCAAAAGGAAGAGAAAAGGAAAGAGTACTTGTGTTGGTTCAAAAGGGAATTTACCAAAAGGGGCAAGCACTAGGTCAAGGAAGCACACGAGGACCACAAGGAGTGCAAAATCGGAGACAGAAAGTGTGCAGGAAGGTCAATTGTGCGAGCTAAGTCGTGCTTACAAACCAGACTCGGCGACTCGCCAAATGGGAGCTGAGCTCGCCAAATGAACTTACCTCTCTGGAAAATTCGGTGAGCTGAAGGAACTTCGGCGAGCTACATAAGTTGGCGATGTGAACTTCAGTTTTTTTTTTAAAAAAGTTTTAAGTTTGGACACTGGAGCTTCATTTTATGACCAATCTCATGTTTTAACCTCCTAGTTTCATTTTTCTTGATTCCTACTCACTTCTTTGATTCTAAAAACTAATTTCCAACTAGTAAATGTCCTTAATTAGTTGTTGATTAGTCTTGTGTCCGTTTTTTTTTTCTTGTGCTTTCTCTGTGTGTTTTTTAGTTTTACTTCGTAGTTAACTTCTTGATTCAAGTCCGTTTGATTTAATCGAGTCATCCGTCTTTCTTGAAACAAGAACCTATTCCGACCAAGAGCTTAATTGACACTTGTGTACCACCGGTTTGAAACAAGGTTCAACATTAGCCAAGCCAATTTGTGAGGTATTCAAAGGTGAGAAAATGCGAGTGTTGGTGGAGAGCTTTTACTACTAACCTTGTTTGCTAATTTTGTAGGTATAAAGGAGTTATAAGGAAACATGTCATCACTAGCCTCGGACCCATGTGACTATGAAATGGGAGACTATGATTGAAATGATGGGGGCTATGTGTAACACCCCGTATGCTAGAACTACCAAAAATACAGATTTCAGAAGTTGCAGGTGCAACCCACGGTTGCCACCCATGGACTGTAGGGTGACCCACGGTCCATCCTGGTGGTCCGTGGTTCACCACCTGTAACCCCTCCCCAGACTCAGCCTCAAAATTTCACTAAGGCATGACCCACGTCCGGACCCATGGACCGTGGATCGAGGCCATATAACTTAGTCCCAAAACCCCTTCGATGGTTGACCAGCATGGACCGTCGGTCAGTTCCGTCGGTGGCCCCGACAACTGTTAAGTCAGGGGTCATTTGGTCTTTTCCCTATGCATTGGACCCCTAAACTACGTTGTTTGACCCCTACACTATGTAGTTTTGGTCAGTTTTAGTCTAGTAACTAAATTAGACTTTACCCAAGTCAACTCATTCACCTAAAATTCATCAAGTTGAACGAGAAGAAGGAGAAAGAGTCGACCAAGCCGTAGTTCAAGAACGCAACGAGTTTTCCTTAGTTCCAGCCCTGAAATCGAAAGATTTCTCTGTGGAATTCATCACCCTGTATGTGGGATATCACTAGTGGGTTCCTTCCACCCATTAGGTCCCTAGAATTCAGTCCGATTCTTGATTCCCTTCATATTATCTAGACCTAGGGTTTCTAGAATTTCAGCAGATCATTATGAATTAGTTACTTTAATGTTCCTAATCAGATTATCATGATTTTAGTATTATTTTCATAGATTCTTTCTTAAACTCAGAACCCTAGCTATGTAGTTCTTTTAGTTCTTGAATTACACATGCTAGGTCAGTTATTTCAGATATACATGTCTCAGATTCGAATGTTTCATTATCAGTACATTAATGTTGCATTCTCAGATTTTGCATGTCAGTATTTTAAGCTATCCAGTATTACAGAAATTCAATCATAATGTATTATTTACAAGTGAAAACAATCGAGAGTTAAGATGGTTCCTATGATGATGCCGGAACATATTACACTCCCACTCCAAGGATAAAGGTGAGGTGAGGTATAATACTCTCTTATATAAGAATAATGAGGAGCATGCCCCTAAGGCTTGTGAAGATTCATATTCTTTGTCTTTTGGTAATCCTTGCCTAGTCAAAGCGGTGTGTATGGTTACACTAGTTCAAGTCAAAGTCATCCGATGGGAAGAAGAGAATGTGCATCTCTAATGTCTAAGGATACTACATCCTACACTTCTCATGTTAATGCACACTTGTCGGGATATAGAAACCAAGGCAGATATGGGGAATGTGTTAGGGGTCTCGGTACCAAAAGGGTTAGTCTTCTTATCTTTGATGGAAAGTGTGATCCCGAGGCGTATCTTTATTGGGAGTGGCAATGTGAGCAGAACTTCTAAAACCATGATTTGGGAGACATTGAGCAATCCATGTATGCCCTTGAACACTTTAAAGGTCTTGCATTGAGTTGGTGGAAACACGTGGGATGGCTTCGAGGTCTAAATGGAAACACCAACCCATTGACATGGGGAGAATTGAAATGGCTTATGAGGTACAAGTATGTGCCAACGGGGTACACAAAGCTATATAATGTTGACCCGAGAAGACAAGTTCTTAGGATGAAGGTTGACATTTGTGGAGTTTTGGGGTTTGATATTGTCCTCAATGATTATTGCAATTTAAACTAAATCAGTTCATTGGCGGTAGACTAATTGAGACTACCTCGAAGATCAAGGCGTTATTCATACACCATGGAGGGATGTAAGGTGATAGAATTTGTAAAGGTCTCTTTCTCATGCGGTGCATACTATGAGGAGGTTTCGTGCGATATAATTCCCATGGACTTTTGTCACTTATGTTTGGGAGCCAATTGGTTTAACCAACATAGGGTCCCAAACGAGCAAAAATGGTCCAAGTATGTTGTGAATTAATGGGGAACACATCTATTTCCTCCTCCTAAGGTGCAAAATGAGAGACAAAAGATTAAGAGGAGTAAGGGAGAGCAAGGTGGCAACCTTAGAGTGGAAAAAGGAGAGGTTGAGTGGAGTGAAGTGAGAGGGTTGCCACAATCTCAATCTAACCTTTTTGTTTATCCTTCACTTTGTAAGGATTCTTATATAGGTACAAGCATGATGAATGGAGGAACACGAGTTCCCAACAAAGAGCCTACAATTAAAGGTGTGATGGATGCACTTTTGGGATGTCCCAACATTCCTAAGGGAGTCTCATTCCAAGGTAAAAAAGATATTTCTTGCGAGCGTCAAGGTACAATAGCTAAACTTCACACTTTTATCATTGTAAATGAACAAAGTGTAAATGATAGCTTGTCTTTAAGTGAGCCTAATGTTTCTTTACCATGTGTTGATAATGTACATGTTGAGAGTGTGGATACACTTGTTGATCCTATTGATGACCGAATTGATTCTTCTAGTAAGATCGATTTGTATCCACCTAGTGTTGACACCCGTGCTTTGAGTGATAGTTCATTATCATGTGATAATTGTGTTGATCAACTTACATTTGAGTGTAGTTCACTAATTGAGGGATCTTGTGATGCGTGCTTTGAGTGATAGTTCATTATCATGTGATAATTGTGTTGATCAACTTACATTTGAGTGTAGTTCACTAATGTTGATCATTTGAATATGAGTGACTCTTTGAGCATATCTTTTATGGAAGATCCGATTGCCTGTTTTGCTCATAGAGATCATGTGCTTGAAAATGCTTCAAAAAATGATATGTGTCTTTTTGAGGGTAAACTTACATGTTATAATTCTCCCATGGTGGTTGATCAATCCCTCTTTAAGTACAATATCTTGTTTGAAGATGATGAAATCACTCCTAGTGATGTGCCTAGTGGTGTGAATCATGAGAGTACTGTAGTTCTTGATAGCTATGCTTTCTATAGTAACCCACTATGGTGTGAATATTATCCTCCCAAAGATGGAAATATCTTCTTGGAAGATGAGAGTACTCTTGTAGGGAAGGATCATGATGAAAAGAAAGGTGGTATTTGTTTTACCATTACCTCTTCTTCTTGGTGTGTTTCAATTCTTAATGGTATGACCAATGATTTTGAGCCTATTAATAGTCATACCTCTGAAAACACCTTAGATGAAGTTGATTTGCGATACACCTTTCTCTATTACTTGTTTACATATGATGATGCTCACGCTTTTGAGTGGAGTATTGTATTAGAAGATAAGAGTGTCAATTGGACAACAAGGGGTGTACTTGATACATATTCATGGATTTCCTTTCCATTTGACCCCTGTAATGAGTTGAATTGTGGCACTTGTATAGTGATGCTTGGTACAGATGACAGGCATTATTTGGATGAATCTGTTGACACATTTCCCTATGATGGAAAGTCCTTCTTGAGGGTTTACAATCCACTTGAGGAGCCTACATTGTGTATGGGGAAGGGTAGTTTCCTAAACCCCTTTCTTTACTCTTGCTTTGAGTATGATCTTGTTGATTGTGCATCTTATGGGGTTAGGAGTTATTTGTTGAGAGAAGGTGAAGTTTATCTTAAATTCTCCATGATGTCTTTGTGTGTTCCTTCTTGTGATGCAATGAGTGCTAGGATCCTTGAACCTAGTTGTGATCTTACATATAGGAACACCTTAGATGTCCCTAGTGTGCATGACACCTTTCTCTATTATCTATTTGCATATGATGATACTCATGTTTGTGTGGGTACCATGTTTTATGTTAATAGTGGAATCAATGGGGCAAATGAGAGTCTCCATGACTCGATGCTATGTAATCCCTTCCCATTTGACCCCGGTGTTGGTCTAAATTGTGATGAGGATGGTAGTAACACCTTCTTTCTTTTGTATGATTATTACTTGGTGTTATTACATGATCCTACGTGCTTGAATGAG
>JAJONR010009813.1:0-16772 GCA_029582245.1 Solanum etuberosum
CCCCCCCCCCCCCCCAAAGCCTTTTTTTCCTTCTCAATTTAACTAGAAGAAACTAGATTTGTAGTTCAATCAATTCTTTGAAGGGTGAGTATTACTAAACAAGGCAAAAACACTGACCCTTCAAACTTGATTGGTTACTATCATACTATATAATGACCAAAAATTAAATTAATGGCCAAAAAAGGGTTGACTTTTGTGAAAAAATCCACCAATATTTGGTCACGGACTAATTGGAATTTTGCTAATAGAAAAATGAAATTATTATTTTTTTTGGCATTATTATTTTTTAACAGCTCCACCTTTCATGTTCAGTCAACCCATATTTTGTCTCTCTTTAAAAAAAATAAAAAATTACAAATAAGTCACTATCCCAAAAAAAAACTACCCCCACATTAATAGGGCCTTTCCAAGAATTATCATCATGGGGACTCTAAAATTAAAAGTCAACTACATATAGAAACAAAATTTTACCTGACTTTGAAGCAAACCACCATGTTGGATCCATATGGGGTTGACTCATACACATAAAAAATAATCAAATATTGATTTGATTGTTTGTAATTGAGACGAATATTCAGAATTTAAACTTGATTGATACGACTTTTAAAATCGTGTGAAAAAAATACTGAATTTGTATGATGACCCTTATGTATTAACTTGTAAATTTGGCTAGGGTAGAAGAAATATCATAAAATCTTATCTACCCAAATCTTTCTGATGGATTAGGTTTTAAGGTGTAAAGTGATATAATAGGAAGAATGATTTTTGTGTTATAAAATAAAGTTAAACGACTTTTTGAGATAATTATTTTTTTGACTGATTTTTCTATTATTTTCTAGAAATAAAGATTATTAGTTAAGTGACCATACGAAAACTTAACTCTAATTTTAAGAGAATCTTAAGTTGCGTCTATTCTTCATAATGACTTATAATTTTAAATATATTTTATGTTTATTAACATGAATCTAAATTGACTTACCTGATATGAATCTAATTTCCTTTAATATACATATCTATAGAGACATTATATATATATATATATATATATATTTATTTTTTTATTTTTTTAAATTAGAACATTTGTGAGTGTGTCAAATTATAAGGAAGAAAATATGGCCACGTGTGCATCTAATGTTTTGATTAAATTCTCAACATTTTTGGGTAGAAAAGATATGGATTATATTCTAATCAAATCATCATAGATTTATATAAGAAGAATGAACAATTTGACCCCTCCACTTTCACATTAATATTCCAAAAGGTTAAAATGAAAGGAATTGCAAATGTACGTGTATGCAATATATATGTCCATTATTGTGTGATAATATTTTGTTTTATAAAATACAATTAAACCTGTTTTATTCTGTTTCTAAAAGATCCCAATGCATGAATAGGGAAAAAAAAAACTAAAAAAATGATCAATAATTCGAGTTAGTACTTTTGGAACCATCACAAATAACAAATTATTGCTCTAAAATTGACAAATGTGATTTTCAAATTGATTAGCCAAACAAAAATTATTACTTTCTTCAAAAAACACTTCTCCAAATAACTAGATTGAAAATTTAGCCAAGCAGACTATGAGTTTGAATATATTTTTGTCGGACGTAGTTTCACAAATATGAATCCTACCTACAATTTTATTTAGTTTTTTTCAACGTTCCACCCTTATAATGAAAGAGTTAGACATCCCTCCAACCTGTATATATATATATATACCAAAAATTTTGATAAGATAAAAGTAACTCAATTATTTTGATTTTTGAGAAAGAATGAGTTATTTGAGCAAGTGATTCCTTATTCCACCTGCTTTTGGATAAAGAAATTGAACCTCTACTTTAACCTCAATTATTGTCATATTAGTTAATTTTAACATTAATTTTCAACTGCCCATGAAATGAGAACCTTTCCTAAAATGGATAAAAGGAATATATATATATATATATATATATTAAGACCAAATATTTTTGTTCCAATTATTAATTTAAGTATCACAAGTGAGCAGCATCTTTTCAAATCCTTCTTTAGTGGTTGACTCTTGTTCACATATCTACCGAATACAAGTCATGGTTCAGGTGGCATAGGTCCCAATTTTTTAAATCGATGTTCGATGTTCATATTGAAGTCTGATTAATTTGAACTCGCGCCTCGTAGGGTCCAAATCTGGAGGTAGCGCTTCCAACAAGATTTTTTTAATTTCTCAGGCTCGGGACCTATATACCTCTGATTAAAAATGGAAAAATCTCAACCATCTTATCACAGTCTAGATTGGTAGGTTTACATTTATTGAAAGCACCCTAGTAGGACAAATATACAAGATAGAAAAGTTAGATAATTCAGAATATTTTTTTTTTACAATTCAATATCTTCGATAAACAATTGTGACAGTAGTTCAACTGCAGTGCCAAAATTTCTATTAATTAAAATTTATACAAAAGAAAAAGAATATTACAAATAGGATATAGAGCAGAATTTCTGCATGAGAATGCCATTTGAGAGAAAAGTATTCATTCATTCTTAATTAGATCATGTCTCGTATTCGAGCTCTGAAATAGAGTCACCTTCGTAGGAAAAGTGTTTTATACGTAAAGTGAATTATTCCGATATAAATCTGAATTAATCTGGATCCAAAGCTGATATCAACACCGAATGGGAAATTAAAAAGGAAAAAAACTAAACTGGCTCTTGGTATTTTATTGCCTATTATTAATTTGAAACCAAGTTCAGCTAATCTGAAATAATACATTATATTGTTGTTCTTAGAATTAATATATTTTATTATATATTATACATAGGAATTGAAAATATTCCATGTATTGTACAATTGACACTTAGAAATCAATTTTTTTCTTTTTTAAAAAAAAAAACAAATAGATTCTACATACCTTATCCCTTTAAATTATAAATATGTACACATAAAGCATCAACTACCAATAATACTTTATAACACAAAACAAAAAAACATCAAGAACTTTGATTCTCCTTCATCTACTCCACTCTCCCTTCACCTTTTTCCTCAAAATCCTTTAAAATCTCTTAATTGTTACCAAAAAAATCTAGCAAATTAATTAAAATATAGTTATTGTAGTGAAAATGCTGATGGAGAAATATTCATGGTCTTATGAAGATGAGTTGATAAAAGAACTTCTTGATGATGAATCACCATTCTTTTTAGCACCTCAACATGACTCAACAACTTCTTCAAGTGATAATTATTATTCACTTGATGTATCAAAGAGCTCCATTTCTTCACTTTCCTCAAGGCCTAACAATATTCATGATGATATAGAGAGTGGTTTGTCTATGACAAGTAATGGAGTACTTCAATCTCATGATGCTAGGTTTGAATTTTTTCTTGATGTTTTTAGTTTTATAAGTTCTATATACACTAACAGTATAAAAAATTATTTATGTTCGATCTCTATAATAAGCATTACTTGTTTGCTTTCTCATCCGGTATACTTTGGGACTGACTAATCCATATTCGCATTGGAAAGTTTCACTTTGGGAGATAAAGTCATCCTAATAAATGTGATTCTTTCCAAGATTTCGAACATGAAATCTTTGAATAAGAATATATGAATGGATGGGAACTCTGACCTGCTATAACATGTTAAATTACTCTAAGAGTGTAAACAACATTTATATAACTTATGTTCTTTAGGCTAGTTAATTTTTTCTTGTTCTTTTTGTATACTAGATAGAGCAAATCTTGCCTTGTTCTTTTTGTTTTCCTTTGCAATGAATTTGAATTTTGTTCATATTAATGCAGGAATTTAGGGTTGGGAAGAGGGTTGGACATGATGATGAGTAAGCATGAGGCTCATGAGGCTAAATATACATTGAGAATACAGACTTGTGGTAATGCAATGGGTGATGATGGTTATAAGTGGAGAAAATATGGCCAAAAATCCATTAAGAATAGCCCATATCCAAGGTATATATGCTCATATATATATATATATATGCATGAACTTCAAACAAAAATGAATGAAGTCGGGCAAAAACAACTCAATATGTACATTAAGTAAGGCAAAAATTGACTAATATTCAAATAAAAATGACTGAATGAGAAAACATGACTGATCATCAGCGGTAAGTCATATGAAACTTCAGACATGTGCATGGAGTTATGTCAGACAATGTATATCTGAAGTGAATACATATACTTCAGACATTGTATATCGGATATTCATGCACTCCCTCCCCCCCCCCTCCCCCCCCCCTCCCCCCCAAAAAAAATTTAAAATTATTTCTATTGTTTTTTTATGTTATTGAATTGATTTCAACAGGAGCTACTACAAATGCACTAATCCAAGATGTGGAGCCAAAAAACAAGTTGAGAGGTCCAGTGATGAGCCCAACACTTTCATAATCAATTATGAAGGCCTTCATCTACATTTTGCTTACCCATTTATCACTCTTGATCCACCTCAATCTCTTAATCAGCCCAATAAAAAGCCCAAAGTAACAAATTCAAAAGCCCATAACTATGAATCTGAAAACACAAGTGAAATTGATGAAAGCCCAATACTTGTCAACCCAGGCCCAGTTTTTGACCTTGAACAAGGATTGGGCCTTGATAAAATGGGCTCACACGGATTGGGCTTTAGTGGAATGGGCTCACAAGGGTTACTTGAAGATATGGTTCCATTAATGGTTAGAAACCCATCTATTAATAAGCCCACAAACTCATATTCTTCATCTTGCTCTTATTCATCTCCACCAACTTCTCCTTCATTTTCTTGGTCAAATAATTAGTGTTTTTTTTCCCTAGTAAATTATTGTATGTATGATATTTATGACTATATATTGTTGTAGGAAAATTATTATATGGTGATTTTTAGCAAAATAAATTGTGGGTGAAGACCTTGTAAAATTTGTTACTTGGGAAAGAAATGAGGAGGAAATATATATCATTTATATGAGTTAACTTTTTCCCATTCATGGACTCGCTTGTCCTAAATCAAAACAAAAAAGCATTTTTATATTATATAGTCCTAAATCAAAACAAAAAAAACATTCTGAAAATATATTATTTTATTATCTTATCGAAATCAGTAATTATTTCCATTGGCCCAAGCCGGGATCGGAAGAAAATATTATCTTAGAGAGGTTATTAATTAATCGAGTATTAATTTAGTGAGGTTTTACTATATACTCCCTAACATTTAACTTCTATACACCACCTAATTTTTCAACAAAGAGTATGTACCAGACCACCCTTATCCTAAGGTGGCTCCGCCCATGGTTGTGTAACTTCATATTAAAACTAATAAAGTGTATATTATGATATTTCAATCGTGTTGGTAAACTAGTGAACCGAGCAGTATATAACTGTAACTTTCCCTACAAAAATTGGGCCCAAATGCATCCACCTTTCAGATCCATCAATTTTTAGCCCATAGATACAAAAATTGGGCCCAAATGAGTCCAGCTTTTACAAACTTGTGAGTTGTGGTCTATCCTACAACCACAGAGAAGAAACTCCAATGACTAAAATACCCCTAAACACCTAGCAAACTAATTTCCCCTTCGAAGGTTAAATAAGTAAATTCACCTAGTAACCAAGGCATTCTTTTCCAGGTTTTCCCTGGTACCCAAACTTCTCTGATTCTGCAAATTCTTCGACCTAAACAATAGCTCCAAATGCAAAAAAATGCTACAAATCTGTGAAAATTAAACTTTTTTTTGCGAATTTTTTGTCCATATTAACAATCGATTTACCTTAAAGGATCCGTTTTTCAGAATCGATTTCTAAGGATTTGAAATTGTTGGAAAGGAAATTCATGTTAAGGAAATCACCAAAAAAATGATGCTTTCACGTATTAGCCGCTCCATATCTAAGGCTTATCGCTCCAGCATTCACAAAGTAAGTTCTCTGTTCATGTATTATTGTTATTTATTGATGAAGTTTTTTTTTTTTTTTAAATTTATGATTTTGTGATTGTTTTTCGTGTTGTTTAGGGTGTTGGATATGGAGTGAGGTCGGCGGTGTTGGATGAAGTGGCAACCGGAGGCGCGTGCGTTACACGCGTTGATGGCGGGTTAGGGTTTGTGAGAACGTATTTGACGTTGATTGGAGGTGGAAGGAAAGGTTTGAGTAAGGCGTATTTGTCGGAGCTCGATTCGGTTTTGGCAAGCCCTAGGCTTAGGAGGTTTTTCTGTAGCGAAGGGCCAAAGAGAAGAAGTGAGAATTGATTGAATAATTGAGCTTTTTGATAAAGTATAGATTTTTGTTTGGTTTTCAATGCTTATTTGTTGAATTTTGTGTTTTTGTAGACTATGAGAACTATTATCCAAAGAACAAGAAAGAAATTCCCAAAGCAAATAATAATCAAAAGGCCGAGTCGGGCAAAGGTATGGTAGTGCATTGTTTTATGTGTTTTGGTAAATGCATGGATTATGTTTAAACCAACAACTAGGTGTCAATCTTAGTTGAAGTCGCCTATATTGATCCCCTGTAGCCATTCTGCTTCATTTTGAAGTTCCAATTGTGTATTGATGATATAGCACGGAGATGCGATTTATGTAAGAAATTGATTGTAGAATTATATGAAAAATCTAGGAGAAACAAATGTTCTTCTCCTGTTTAAAGCTATATTTCTGGGTTGTGTACAATGAACATTCTTGCTTTGGTTTGTGTTGTTGCAGAGGAAGGTTCAGGTGAGCAAGGAAATCCTCAGGAGAACTTCATTAAGCTAAACTACAATTTACTAACACCCTTATTATTTATTGGGTTTATTCTGTCATCTATCCTCATGTCTCCTCGAGAGCAGCAGGAGGTTAGTGCTTAAACAGAGTTTTTTTCTCCCATGTCGATCTTGTCGTTCCAGCTCCCCCCAACCCCACAGGCCCCCACCCACACAAAATGCACCCACACACACAAAAAAAAAACCTTTTGCTTTTTACTAGAAGTGGATGAGTTTAGGGCCTATAAGAAGAATTGATCTTAAACATTTCAATATATATGTGAAGACCAATTTTACCTCTACATTAATTGTAATGGAAACAAAAATACAGTCAGCCACCTGTAAGATAATTAGTCACTTGGATAGAGGATGTTAAATGTACGGCAGCAATAGCACTTTTTTACCTTTCCATATATATATATATATAATCCCCTTTTATGACTAGAACATTTGCAGTTAAAATTTTCACAATTAATGTGATTTTTCTTGTTTAATTTGATGAGTCGTAATGGAAAATGATCAGGAATGGACGACTTTGTTAGGTTGAGTCATTACACGGGAACATTTGCTTGTAGATACCGGATAGTAATATGGGGAGTCGTAACCTTTTCTAGGTATTGGATTGTTGGTCTATTGTTAAAAGGAAAACAATTTTCCAGTCTGCAATTATTACATTTATGTCTTAGTTACTATTTGGAGAGTGAAAGGTTATTCTCATCGACCATACTTTTTCCTAATACTTCCAAAATATTTGAATTGTTAACTATTGTGATTTATAGTACTTTTTATTTGTTTCTAATATGTAAAAAAAAATTGAAAAAGAAAATTGTATGTCCGAATACAACACCGAACATTAGCTAGTTTGATCCTCGTCTTCCAAATCAAGCTACATAAATTGAAATGGAAGGAGTAACATTTATGGAAGACTTGATCATGTTTTCCATTATGGTCTTTTTGGTAATATAAAAACTTGGGTTCTTATATGATACATAGGCTTTATGTTCCTATTTCATATTACTATCTGTTTTTTATGTTAACAAATCCAAATTCGGTTGTTGTCTAGCGTAGAGTTTATAACACATGTCAGAACAAGTATCGTTTCTATTATCCTATTGACGACAAGTTTTGGCATGAGGTAATGGCCCTGCGTCGCACTAGCTTGTAAGTTGCCTACTTGTTGAATGAGCATAGAAGAATCAGAATGAATCTCAGTGCTTATTCTACTTCATACAACCATTCACCACTTTCCTAGAGCTCACTACTGTTGCTGATATGTTGTTCTTGCTCAAACATATATTTTGATGAAGAGTCTCTCTTAGTATAACGATATAACTGTGAATTTATGAAACCATGCGACTTTTTCCATATATGTATTGTTTAACTGATGAGATGAGTAAAACTGGTGCGAATATAATTAAAGGGGCAGTTCTCTTATCTTCAGTTATTGGTTGTCTTCTGTAACTTGCTTCTCTTTCTTCTCACAGCAACTTTCCTAAATGTACATTTTCAGATTAGCTTCCAAGAGTTCAAAAACAAGCTACTTGAAGCTGGTCTTGTTGATAGGATTGTTGTTACTAACAAATCTGTAGCCAAAGTTTATGTGAGAAGCTCTGCACCTGGTCCTGATCAAATTGGTGACGACGCTGTTCAAGGTCCTGTAGCTGGTAGAAATGACAGAAGAAATACGAGCCAGTACAAATATTACTTTAACATTGGGAGTGTCGAGTCATTCGAGGAGAAGCTTGAAGAAGCACAGGAGGCATTAAGAATAGATCCTCATAATTATGTTCCTGTTACATATGTTGATGAACTGAATTGGTTCCAAGAAGTGATGAGGTTTGGTCCAACCGTGTTGCTTCTTGCTGTCCTTTATTTTATGGGACGTAGAGTGCAGGGTGGGATGGGTGTTGGAGGCCCTGGTGGAAAAGGTGGTCGTGGAATATTTAACATTGGCAAAGCGCATTTCACAAAGATGGATAAAAATGCCAAGAATAAGGTGAGTCTAAGTTTCTAACCATGCACGTTTCAAACTTGGGTGCAGATTCAGAAGTATTGATAGTGTTTTTAAAATCTGTATCTTCATGCCATGATATTTCATGATTAATTCTTGGAAAGTCTGTTGACATGTCCTTGGTACAGGTCTTCTTTAAAGATGTGGCTGGATGTGACGAGGCTAAGCAAGAAATCATGGAGTTCGTCCACTTCCTTAAAAACCCGAAGAAATATGAGCTGTTGGGAGCCAAAATTCCGAAGGGTGCTCTTCTTGTGGGTCCTCCTGGGACTGGGAAGACACTTCTGGCCAAAGCTACAGCAGGAGAGTCTGGTGTACCTTTTCTCTCTATTTCTGGATCAGATTTTATGGAGATGTTTGTTGGCGTTGGACCAGCCAGAGTTAGGAGCTTATTTCAGGAGGCAAGGCAGTGTGCACCTAGTATAATTTTCATTGATGAGATTGATGCCATTGGTCGAGCAAGAGGACGAGGTGGCTTTTCAGGAGGACATGATGAACGTGAAAGCACTTTAAATCAACTGCTTGTTGAAATGGACGGTTTTGCCACCACATCTGGCGTGGTTATACTTGCTGGCACAAATAGACCTGATATATTAGACAAAGCCTTGTTAAGACCCGGTCGATTTGATCGTCAAATTACCATAGACAAACCAGACATAAAAGGCCGTGATCAGATATTCCGGATCTATTTGAGCAAGTTGAAACTTGACCATGAGGCATCCTTTTATTCACAGAGGCTTGCTGCTCTAACACCAGGATTTGCTGGAGCAGACATTGCAAATGTTTGTAATGAAGCTGCTTTAATTGCCGCAAGGAATGAGAGCACAATAATTACAATGCAACATTTTGAGTCGGCCATAGATAGGGTAATTGGTGGTCTTGAGAAGAAGAATAAGGTATCCAATCCTCAGCTTTTCCCTTTCATTATCTACTTTTCATTGATATGTAGCACATTTTCAATACCAGACATACTATATAATGTTCTTTGTTCTGGATCTTGGTTATGGAATACATTGTTTTCAGCTTGAAATGTTTAGATTTATGTAACTGATCTCCGAAATAAAAAGGAAAAGAGAGAAGTGCTTGGATTTACATATGCTTACTATTTCTGAATCTAAAAAGAGAAAAATAACTGGGCATATTATGTGATTTACTAATTCCTTAATCTTAGTGCCTCTCCCATGACTTTCCAGACCAACCAGCCCGGATCTACCACTCAGTTGCTACGGGAAAACATATATAATTGTGATTAGGGCATTATCAGAGGATGTTTTTATTACTTTCTTGGGAGGATGCATTATGATATAAAAGTTCTACAAGCGTTGGAGCTGATTAGAAATTTGGAATTTCTCTGTTTTCTTTAGTACTACGCAAGTATGTCTTTTGCTTCTCTTCCTCTCCTTTTTTTTGTGTGGGTGAGGTGGGGGTTGGTTGGAGGTTATGAATAATCAATGAAGTATTTAACCTGATAAAAAATGATGTTGTAATTGTCGAGAAACTTATGGTCACTGGGTAAAAAATACTCTTCTAAAGGCCAGGCCTGAAACTCCTTGTAGCAGGTGGAAAATTTAGTTTTCTTTTTTGGGTGGGAAGGATCCAATATACCCATTCAGTATTGTAAGAATAGCCGCTTTTATTACGGTGTCCCAAGTCAGTTACCACTGGAGTGACCATTTGTTGAATATCCTGTCAGCCAAATTCTTTTGGCGGGCATCATAGATCCGAAGATATTCAATGTAAGAACTCTTTCTGTAGGGGTTTGAGTTGGAAGCTGTGGTGACCGTTTGTTCCTTCGTTGCTACATCCAGGAATATCCATAAAGATTTCTTGGAGAGTTTTGTTTTGGTTATTGAGCACTTTTTATTTGGTTAAGAAGTAACATTATGGAGAGTATTTGAAGTGAGAGTAGCTCTTGGTATACTCCACTTCAACACCATTATAACTGCTTCTTGTTGACTTGATATGAGTATGGAACCAACTTGGCATGGAGAGGGTGGTGGGCAAAGATTGACCTTTCTGTACATTCTGGTCCATTTTCTTTTCTCTCTCTCTTTTTGTCAGTTTTATTAAAAAAGGAATTTGGGTGGACGCACACTTTGGGGAAGTATGATGTGGCTAGTGTTAGAAATTTCTGGTCCAAGGTTGAGTTGTGAAGTTTGAAGGGTAAACAATTTCTTTTGTTTCGGAATACATTACATCTCAAAGCTTTCCTGTGTGCTTTCTGCAGGTCATAAGCAAGCTAGAGAGGCGGACAGTTGCCTACCATGAATCTGGTCATGCTGTTGCTGGATGGTTTTTGGAACATGCAGAACCATTACTAAAAGTGACAATTGTTCCTCGGGGTACGGCAGCCTTGGGATTTGCTCAGTATGTTCCTAATGAAAATCTTCTAATGACTAAGGAACAGCTATTTGATGTGACATGCATGACTCTTGGAGGTCGAGCTGCTGAGCAGGTGAATATATAGGGAAAACAAATATTATCTTGCTTTCATATTTTTCCCTGTAGATGGACTTATAACTTGTTTGGCCAAACTTCTAAAATCAGCTTATTTTGAAAAGTGTTTTTTCCAAAAGTGCTTCTATAAAAAGTACTTTTGGTAAAAATCAGTTTGTGTTTGACCAATAAATTTAAAAAACACTTTTGAGCAACAATTAGTGTTTGGCAAAACTTTTTATAAGCGCTTCCAAGTGTTTTTCTCAAAAGTACTTTTCAAAAGAGTGATTTTGGAGAAAAACTACACTATTTTTTAGCCTATGGCCTAATGAAAAAGAACTTATGCTACTTTCCAGAAGCACTTCTTTTCTCCCAAAAGCTTGGCCAAACACCTCACTTTCTTCTAAAATAAGCACTTTTTTTGAAAAACTAAGCACTTTTGACACCTCCCAAAAGCTTGGCCAAACAGGTTATTGGGCACCTTAGTTCAACTGGTGTCATCCAACACTGCTTCGTCGAAAAATATTACTAAATACCTATATAAATAATATGCTAAAACAAAAACAATATAGTTGACCTTACTTAACAACCTGTTTCTTTAGGTTACTGGCCAAGCACTTTATTTCCGGAAGCTAGGTCTAGGGTTGAGTCCAACTCTGACATGTCACTGTGTAAGATTTTTGGGCATCTGTATCTGTATTAAAGAGAAGAATAAAATATAGGTTGTGTAGTTTCAAACCAGTGCTTCTCTAGAGCAAAAATAACCTAAATTACTGAGCAGAAGCTCCTCCCAATATAGAAAAAGAACTATTTAGTATTTTCAGAAGTTGTTATGAAGAAATGTCAGAAAAATAAAATTCTGTTGAGGTGGTAATAGGTGCTTGAATTGTGTTTATTAATCTAGGCATCAGCTACACTTGTGACCCCCTAAGACTTCCTCACCACGTTCTGATAATCTAGGCATCAGCTACACTTGTTATTCTTTTTGCTTTTCTTTATCTTTCCCCCTAATATAAGGTTAGTAAGTAGCAGGTGAATATCTTATGACTCGAGTAGAATGTGAATTATCTCAGGTGAGCTAAACTATGCGAGTTCCACAGTTCTGCTTAAATATATTTTGGGCTTAAAGTTGTGCAACACATCTTTTTTTTCTTTTTCTTAAAAGGATTCTTTAGGCGTAGTATTAAAGAAGGTATCTTCTTGCCGAAGACCTAACTTTTGCAGATCAGTGAATCTAAATTTAAAGGGGCCTGTATGCCATATCTTGTAAATCTTGCATCTTCTTGATGCTGTTATTAATACCACTTATCTTATCAATTTTTTTTTAAAGGGGCCTGTATGTCTTTGATGTATGATAAGTTTGTCTTTTATATTATATGCTTTCTAACCTCAACAATAGTAACTCAGGATATGATGGGCTCTGATTTGAGTGAATTTTATAGGATAAACTTATTAGTTTATTGTCCGAGAAGATTTAGTACCTCGTGTACATGAAGTATTTTGTTTTTTAAATGCTAATCTGCAGCATCACTTTTCTACCATCTCATAGTAGCTTGGCTTTTCTTACCTTTTTTTTTTTTGTTTGAATATAAGATACCTGAAGTGTTGTCATTTGGATTTCATTTGTTGACTAGGTTTTGATTGGGAGGATCTCGACTGGTGCCCAAAATGATTTGGAGAAAGTGACCAAAATGACATATGCCCAAGTAGCAGTCTATGGTTTCAGTGACAAGGTTGGTCTTCTTTCTTTCCCACAAAGAGATGATGGATTTGAGATGTCAAAGCCTTACAGTAGCAAGACAGCAGCAATTATCGACACTGAAGTAAGAGATTGGGTCTCCAAGGCATATGAACGCACTGTGCAACTTATAGAGAAGCACAAAGAACATGTTGCAGAGATTGCAGAGTTACTACTTGAGAAAGAGGTCCTTCATCAAGAAGATTTGGTTCGGGTACTGGGTGAACGTCCATTCAAGAGTCACGAGCCCACAAACTATGATATATTCAAGCAAGGATTCGAAGAAGAGAAGAAAGAAACCACAGATAACCCCGAAAATAAGACTGTAGAAGATAACGGATCGCCACCGGTCATACCTGAGGTTGTCCCATTATAGTTGTGGATTGATGCTTTGTAAATAATAAGGTGGTGTAGTTGCTCTCTGGATATTCACTTTCACTTCTTATTAGAAAAGTTGTAGAAGATAGAAAAAAAAAACATCTTGATATTAATAACACAGAAATCCATTTCTCATTTTGTGCACCCCATGAAATCACAAAGAAAAAGATAAGGTGAAAGAAATACTGTAATCTAATTGAATTGTATCAGGTTTGTAAGGGGCGTCTTGCTTACAGTTTTTTCCGTTGCTAATCTCGTACTAATTATTATGCACATATTTTTGAAATTTTATTATTGATGTGATTATAGTTAAAAATGGTAGATAATTAAATTTATAGTGATTTTTTATTTTCTAATTTGTCTAATTCACTTCAATTTGAATCAACCATGTTTTAATATTGAAGTTGTAAGATTGTCTTTAATTCTTTGAGATGTTTTATTAAACATTTCAAGTTCAAACTAATTAAATTATCAAATAATTTAATTTAAAAGAAATAGTGTCTTAACTTTGAATATATTCCGAAGATAACAATCACTTTAATATCGGTTTTTGTAATTAAAAGTATTACGAAATATTATATAAGTAAAAAAAAATGATCCAATGAAGTGAAGTCTTAATTTTATTTTAAATCACTTCTAGAATAATTTTGATAGTTCATGTAACAATTGATTTTATTGAAAAATTTTCGAAAGTATAATCAATAAAAGAGATTTAAATATTTATATTGTTAGGTAACGCACAATAATTTATATGTGTATTCTTTTTTCTTACAAAATATTACAAGAAAATATTATATTGTCAATTGAAAAAGAAAAAAAATAATTATTATAATCAATTACAATATTTTTTTTAGTATTTATGAGAATAAAATGTATATTTTTTTTTTATAGATAAATGTACCTTCTTTTCTAAATTTTGGTGTATGTTATTTCTAACTTGTAACGACCTGATTCCGTCGTTAGGGAAAAGTTAAAGGGGAAAGAATTGGGGTCAAAAAACTTTTGGATAGTAACTTGAAAATTCCTAGCCTAGTCCAAATTTGGACGAAATCTGAGTCAGTGAGGTCTAGGAAAATCTGGTAATGGATGAGAGATCTAATTATGTTTTTGATCACATGAGTGGATAGCTAAGACGTTAAGGAACCCGTATGACTTTACAGAATCGAATTCGGGCGAGTAGAACTCCCGAAACTGATCTTAGCGTGAACGAGTAGTTTTTGAATGTCATGGGTTGAAGGTGTGTTGTGAAATGGGAGTTTGAAACTCAAATTTCGACTCTCTGTCTCCGTGCAAGCCGTCAGGGCGGGATTTATCCCGCCAAGGCGGGGACGCTGTAGCGGGGTGAGGACCGTTGTGGCGGGGCAGACGCGACTTAAAGTCGGAAATAAACCCCAAAAATATTTTATTTTGCAATTTTCAACCTTGAGAGCTAAGGAACGAACCCAGGTGTCTTCTTGACAGTTTTTCACCATTCTTGAGGCTAAAGGTAAGGTTTTCACTCCCCGAATCCATTTTTCGATCCGTAGAACTTAGTTTCTTGGGTAATTATCGATGGGGGAGGATTTTGATTTGAGATTTATGATGGAAGAAACCCTAAACTGGATATGGGGATCAAGGGTTCTACTTAGGGTTACTTTATTGATTATAATCCAGGTATTTAGGTCTTGTTTATTGATCCTCGCATTATTATTATTATTGTTTGTAGACCAAGAACAAGCGAAAAGAATCCGGAAGGGAAAAAATCAAGTTTCTTAGGGGATTCAAGCTTTGTTCGAGGTAGGTGATGGTTGTGATTTCATGTTGTGTGATATATGTTTGTTCTTGCTTCATTGTATTGCATGTATGTATGCGAATGTTGCATTATTGATCATACTAATCGTAAATGAGTATGAACGAATAACTATATGCCATGAATCACCTCTTAATTGTATGATTGTGAGAATGTACATTGTGATTGTGATTGTGGTATGTTGAATGGAGCGGGTGTCACGTTCCGATACACTAACTGGGATCGGATGTCACGTACCGACATAAATATTGGAACGGGTGTCACGATCCGACACACTAACTTGGAACGGGTGCCACGATCCGGTACACTAACAGTTTGGGTATGGGTTCCATGAGAGGACCAATGACTTGTTATACATATGCGTATTGTTGAGAAGGTGGAATTGTACATTGATCTTGAAATGATATTGATATTGTATATGTTCGGTGTATGCATGTTTATGATGTTGTAATGACTTGCTTATATTCCACTTAGTGGGATAGCCGCGTGATCCTACCAGTACACTGTGGTTGTGTACTGATACTGCACTTGCTCTTTCTTTGTTGAGTACATGACACCTTACCTTGTTTAGAAGATCAGTGATCGTCATCGAATTCAAGAGTGAGGCAGTTCTTCCAGGCTGCCTTGGGTTCTCTTTCTGTTTAGTCCATCTTATTCGGACTTAGACTAGTTCATTAGACATTCCTATGTTTAGCTTGGGTTGTACCCATTTCCTTTAGACTTTTGGTTCATTGTTAGAGTTTTGGTACATTGACTTTCAGGTTTTAGGCATTTAATTCCGCAATCGTTTGTTAGACTTTTAGAGTTTATGGAAACTCTACTTTATTTCTGCATTTAAACCTGCTTCCGTATCTTTAAATGCGTAGATTAATGGTTAGTTGGGTTGTAGTAATGGTTCTCCCACCGGAGGGTTAGTGTGGGTGCCAATCACGATGGTCTGTGCTATTTTCCCCCTTCTGTTTTTTTTTTTTTTTGGTCGAGAGTCCTGCCTCTTATATATTTCTATTTCTCTGTCTAGGAGACTATTTCTTTCTATCTAGGAGACAGAGAAATAGAAATATATAAGAGGCAGGACTCTCGACCAAAAAAAAAAAAAAAAAACAGAAGGGGGAAAATAGCACATACAGAATAAATATAGCAATAGACTCGAAAAGGGAATATCTATAGTTATCGTTTGGAGACTCTGAATTCTGGTTTCTTTTCTTTCCGAAGCTCTCATCGAGTTTTCTTTGTCGGAATCCGTCGTTCGTGTGGTGGGAGAGCTCGTCTCTGCTCGTGGTTCTCTGTTCGCTGCCCGGAAAGAGGTAAACCCTTTCTTAGCTTCATTTGATTTCTGGTCCTTCCATGTGTTATGTTAATGATCTATTATTCGCTTTGTGTGTATTCTGTTTATGTGTGAGCTCTATTTTAATTCTCATATTTTGAAATCTGGTAAATGAGTATTATCTGTGGATAAATTCTATTTTGGGGTTAGTTTAGCGTTATTTGTGAGCATGTCTGATCTCTCCGCTGCCTTTTCTCAATTTAAATTGGTGTGGAGCAGTTTTTGATTGTTAAGGAGTGTTCACTGTCTCTAGTTGTTTCATATTGTTCACCGGAAAAGAAGATATGTGGCAACCGTAGTGGTGAATTTCTTTAATTAGTTTGATCTTCTTATATGTTGCGTATGACGCCAATTTCATGGATTAGTTTGCCTGTTGCTGATACTGCTTTAGAAGAGTTAATTCG
>JAJONR010009814.1:0-14788 GCA_029582245.1 Solanum etuberosum
GTTGAAGAAGATACTCTTGCAAAACCCTTTAATCATGATCCTAGACAAGGTATGTTTTTAGGAATGATGCAAATTGTTACTGCTCATAAATGGTATATATTAAATGAACCATCTTGATTGATAATAGTTTTTCAATAACTAATATTGCTATGATTGATAGTGGAGCCGATGTTAGTTGTATTCAAGAAGGTCTAGTACCTACTAAATATTTTGAAAAGACAACTCATTTGGTTAAATCTTTTTCTGGACATGCTTTAGATATAAAGAATAAATTACCTAATACAAGTATTTGTCAAAATAAAGTTTGCATTCCACATTTCTTTTTCTTGGTTAAAAATCAGCTATACCCTCCAATTAAACTTGGAACCCCCTTTATAAATGCTATTTATCCATTTACTAGCATAACTGCTAAAGGATTTTCTGCTACTCATGAAAATAGAAATTTAAATTATACTTTTATCACAGACCCTATTTCTCGTGATATTAAGGCTTTGATTAATACGAAACAAAGAAATGTTGATTCTTTGCAACTAGAATTATTTAGTATAAATATATTTGATACTTTGAAATCCACCAAAGTACAGGAAAAAAGGAAATTAATTTCTAAACAAATTGCTATTGATATTTGTACCGATCATCCGAGTGCTTTTTGGAATTGAAAAAAGGATATTGTTACTCTTCCATATTAAGATGAATTTTCTGAGAATGATATTCCTACTAACTCTCGTCCTTGTCAGATGAACACCGAATTGGTAGAATTCTGCAAAAAAGAAATTAATAATTTTTGACAAAAGGGTTTGATAAAACCTTCAAAATCACCTTTGTCTTGTACTGCATTTTATATTAGTAATGCTGCTGAAAAGGAACGTGGTGTTCCTAGATTAGTTATAAATTATAAACCTTTAAATAAATTCTTAAAATGGATAAGATATCCTATCCTCAATAAAAGATATTTGCTTTCAAGATTATATGACGCTAATATATTTTTAAAATCTGGTTATTGGCAAATTCAGATATTTAAAGAGCATACTTATAGAACTGTTTTTAATGTTCCCTTTGGATAATATAAATGGAATGTTATGCCTTTTGAATTAAAAAATTCCCCTTCTGAATTTCAGAAAATAATGAATGATATTTTTAATCCTTATTTGGATTTTACAATTGTTTACATTGATGATATTTTATTGTTCTCTAAAACGTTTGAAACACACATCAAGCATCTTGATATTTTAAAAAAAAATTGTTATACAAAATGGTTTAGTTATTTCCAAACCGAAAATGAGTTTGTTTCAAACAGAAGTTAGATTTTTAGGACATAATATCTGTCAGGGTAAGATTACTCCGATTCAACGATCTATTGATTTTGCATCTATATTTTCGGATGTTATTACTAACAGGACTAAGTTACAAAGATTTTTGGGAAGCTTAAACTATGTATCCCCATTTTATAAAAATCTTTCTCGTGATTTAGCCCTTTTATATGATAGACTAAAAAATGATTATAAACAACCTTGGACTGAAAGTCACACTAGTCTTGTTAAAAATATTAAGGAACGTGTTAAATCTCTTCCTTGTTTAACTCTTGCTAATCCTATATGGCAAAAGATTATTGAAACTGATGCTTCTAATATTAGTTACGGAGGAATATTAAAACCGATTAATCCTAATGATAAAAGTGAATATTTGATTAGATTTCACTTAGAAAAATGGACTGAAGCCCAGGAAAAATATGCTACTGTGGCTCATGAAATGCTAACAATAGTCAAATGTGTTTTAAAATTTCAAGATGATTTATATAATTAAAATTTTTCGATAAAAACTGATGCTCAATCTGTTAAATACATGTTTAACAAAGATTTTAAACATGATGCTTCAAAATTGATATTTGCTAGGTGGCAAGCCCAATTAGCTCCTTTTGATTTCAAGATTCAATATAAAAAGGGAAGTGATAACTCTCTTCCAGATTTTCTGTCTCGAGAATATTTAAATTCATAATGAGTTTTTATACAATTTTTATTGATGAAAAAACTTTAGTTACTATTCTAAAGATAATTCCTCTTAATAAAGACCTGCAGGAATTGATAATATGTGAAATCATCAACGATATTATTAGAGAAGATTTCTCTATACATGATTATGAAGAAATTGTTGATATCGATAATGATAATTATTACAGTAACTATTATGACATATCCGAATAAAGCAAAGTGTTATGTTTGTAGGATGGACCCTCCTTGGACTACCAAGGGCAGAGGTAGGAATAATAATACAAGGGGAAGATCATCCCCAGGTTCGTCCTACGGATCCTCTTCTAACTCCCCAGTTATACAAATGGGAAGAAGAAGTATGATAAATTCAAAAGTCTCTCAAAGTGAGGCTTCTTCTTCAGTACATCTGGAAGATATTCCAGAAAACAGTCTGTTATACGCAAAGCTACAGGCATATTTATCTCAAAAGCAAAGTGATACTTTTGCATCAATAGCTAAAGAAGACAATGATGATATCAAGTCTTATGAAAAGTTATCAAAAAAAGAAATGATATTTCTTTTGGAAAACTCTGAAATTTAGAGAAAAGAAGAACCCTGGAAGATATTCCAGCGATACCTAATCAACAGATTATATTTTTCGGGTGAGTCATACAAAACCCAATCGTATTATGAGACTATATTGATAAGCACTGGTAGTGTTGAATTTCAACACTTTTCAGGCTACAATACCAGTGAGAATTTTATAACCTCTCAAAAATGATAATTAAATAGATTGTATCTGTTGAAGACTAGGGTATATCCACTATGAAAGAAAAGCAGATCAGCCTAAAGAAAATCGCTATGAGTTTCACCTACTGGGACTATATTCAGGCTTTTGATAAAGTCATCTATTACAATAATGATAGACATAAACACACATGGTTTATAAAAATATGTGCAAAGATATTTGCAGGACCAATTCCTAATTGGTTTTTGAATTGGTGCTCATACCACGACCCAACTACAAAAATTTTGCCTGATCCATTTCTTAAATTATATAAAGAATGGGTTAAAGTCTCACCGGACCAAAATGAGTTATACCATACAGATCATAGCTGTTATATAAAAAAAATAGACCAAATTTATTTTTTCATTGAATTCTCTATCCCTTGGATCCATAAATGGACCCTGGAAGTGGGATTCACCGAGGAACAGATTCCTTGTTTATACAAAACTTTTTATAATAATTTTTAGGACAAACTGATGAAAAAAGAACCCAAAACAAAAACATTATATGGACAAGAACTGCTGGATCTTATTACAAAAAGGATCCAAGAATATTGTATTACTCCCCAAAAGGGAATAATTGCTGATAGCTCGATTAGGCATATTGCCAGAAAAATATCCATCCAAGATGGAGATAAAAAAGAAATGATCAACAACTATTTGGAAGAGTTTAAGAGGAGTCTGCTTATCAATATCACTTAATATGAAAAATCGGACACTTCTATGAGAAGTGAGACAAGTGATGATGTCACAGATGATATTCAAGAAGCTCAACCTAGTGAGTCAGAAAAAACTACATTAGAAGATACTCTGAGAAAAGCGGAAGATTTTCTCCGAAAATTAAAGGAAAATGACAAACAATAGAGTCGTCTCTACAGTAAAAGCCATCATCTATAGTAGATACACTGTTGATCAACAGTAGATACATTGTTAAGGGAACAGATGGGAGCCAACGATACTGTACAAAGATTCGAAATATTTTTTTCCTTTTCTATATATAAGTTTTTTTTTCAGTTTGTTAGGCAGAAGTTTAGGAACCCCTCTCTCTACTTTCTCTCTCCAATTGTAAATCTCTAAAACTTGTAATGTTTTTAGTTCACCAGATACTGGCTGGAAGTTAATAAATTTGTAAAGTTTGCTCATAGGTCTTGCAGTCGGCCATCGCTACAAGGTATTATATTTTTCTTTTGGTTTCTTCTTTTAGTATTTCTCCAATCAAAGTCGTGACTATGTCCGGCTAAAAGATTCATATCTATGTCGATTAACTAACTTATCTTTTATATTCACTATGAAAGGTCTAGACTTTATCAAAATATAAATAAATTTATATATGGTTTCTTGATTTGGTTCCAAGATGGTGGTACAGTCAAATTCGATACTATTTTTATTGTCTTTATCTTTGTGACTTCATCTAGCCAGTCGTGGTTCTAAGCCCGTTAAGGAGTTGAAAAAGGGCGCCTATACCCGGTTAGAACTGCTAGACACATGGGCTCAATAAAAATACGTATTAAATCTTGATAGGCCCCTTGTTCGGCTAAAATAATATATCCTTCCATACAATCATAAAAATATAAATAAATTCATATATATTTCGATTCAGATTTATTCCCTTAAATTCGGATGCTAAACTAGAGATTGAAGTTGACCGCGCGGATTACCGCTAGTCTTCAGAGATCATGTATATGTATATATATATATATACACACACACACACACACATATATATATATATATATATATATGTGTATACATATATATATTAGGTATGTGTGTATGTATAACAAGTTATAAATTTAATTCAGATCACAAACGTCATGTGGTGATATATTTATCTTTTTAATTAGTTATTATTAAACAACTCACATTTCAAATATTGTATTAATTTGTATTGGGTTTATTCAGTAACAAACAATTCTCTCTAAATAATTTGTAAGCTAATTTATTTAATTCATCTTAATAGTAAAAATATAAAACATAAAATCAAGAAAATAATTAAAATGATTCGAGGGATGTTTTTGTCTTTACATACACTTATCCCATGGTATTATATCTCATAGAGGTATAACTAAACCATAAATTAGTTATACATAGTGATTAACATTTCAAGCACACCTCATCCAATTCTAGGTGCAAACGATCGTTAAGCAGTATAAAACCCAACAATTGAGTTGGGTCGAATCCTACAGGGAGCGGTACGTGTTCAAATTCGACTATGAAGTACAAATCTGATCTAACTAGATATAGGAATATATATTATCGGAAAATGACACATTACAAATCAAAGGGGTGACATCAAATGTCAGATGGGGGTTTTGATTTACAATTATCAACTACAAAGCAGTGAAATAGTAATGAGATAACAATAAGGAGAGGAATTCTTGAAATGTGATCGATTATAGGCAAATTTCGATATATGGGTAATTGAAACTACTAGTAAACAACTAAATATCAGTGGGTAGGCTAGACTATAATTGAAATAACTTTCTCTCGAACAGTTATTCCTCTTCAAGTGATTTCTCTCGAACATCAACAAGCATAGCAATTAAGAACAACCCAAAACCTTAATACATCTTCTCTTTCGAGAAAGATGGGTAGGACTGGGTTTAGGATTCACTCTCTCGAGCTGAACCCAAATCAACCCAATACATACGAATCATTAATCAATAATTTTAGTTCTAAAACCTCTCTCTCGAGCAAGACAAAAACTCTAAAATAGAACTGCATTTGCAACTACAATTCATAAATTAAACCACAATTAATGATTAAACCCACTTTAAAATAGCATTTAAACTAGTAATTAACAATACCCAAACACTAATTAAACCCATAATCACATGATAACACCCCAAGAGTTGGGGTTTTAGCCGAACATCATAAAAAGATAAAAGCCGTTCCCGAATCGATTAGCCATAAACTGGGTAAGAGGAATTCAAGCTTTACAATGATCCAATTCGAAGAAAATTCAAATTCTACTTGCAAAATCTCCAAATTGAGTCTCAAAACCCTCAAGTCTACTTAGAAATTTCAGAGAAAACTGTTCTACACTAAGATGGATTAAAAATTTGATCCTAAACTAATATTCAAAATGTAATTTATAGTCTCCGAAAATAAGCCACGAAGGGCCACTCGGCGAAGTAAGTCGGGCTCGCAGAACCACTGGGTGAGCCGCCCTTTGACCTCTTCCATCGCATTTTCGCCTTAGCATTCAACATCCTCGAGGTCTGTAACTTTGGGCGATCTATCTTCGCTTCGCGGAATGACTCGGCGATTCGTCGACTGCTCCTTTACGTCTCCGACTTGGTATCTTCCTTCAAGGATTGGCACACTGGAACTTTAGACGGTGAGATTAGCCACTCGGCAACACGCCGAGTGCTCTTGGGGATCTTCAGGCTCGCCCTTCTTCATTTCTTCAGCTTGTTTTGTTCCTTTTTGCCTGTTATTGTCCTTGCTTTGCTCCTCAATCCATATGCTTGAAAATCAAGGCATTAACATCAATTTATAGCATAAATTAGGCATTTGAGGACACTAAATCTATCAAAATAAAGCCCTAAATGAGTCCAAATCTCGGACTCATTAACACCCCCAACTTAAACTTTTGCTTGTCCTCAAGTAAAATTCAAGATCAGCAGTTCAAAAAGGATGTCTCAAACAGTGTTGCATAAGACTCAACATGAATGCACACAACAAGGCTCAATTTACTCATGCAATGATCAATTGTGCACTCAAAGATTCAAATTGTGACTCACCATTACCAAAGATGCTCAAGTTCACAATACTTGCTTCAAATGCAAGTTCAAGCTCAACAGAGGTACTCAAATGCCCTCACAACAAAGATGATTCCATATTCACACACTATTTCTCAGCAATTTAAAATTCCGGAATCACATACAACTCTCACACTCACAAAGATGAACACATGCATGACTTCACCCATAGGTTTGCCCTTATCTTACAATCAACATTTGTTTCAGCTCACTCAAGATCACAAAGGTCTTTTCATGGCTTGTAATGGGGCTGAGTGTTAAGGTATTGTCATTTAGTCTCATTGGCTTCTACCTTCATGAAGTGTGGCCTGAATCATCACTTTCTTCCTTTTCTTTAACAACTCAAACATGCTCATAATCCACCCCATTATTCAACTTCATATGGATTACCGGATACCACATTTCTTTTGCAATTTTCATCACTTTATTTCACAACTTTTTCATTCTTTTTCTTTGCTTCTTTTCTATTTTATTTTATTCTGTTTTTTTACATGGAGGGGT
This sequence comes from Solanum etuberosum, assembly GCA_029582245.1. Taxonomy (NCBI): domain Eukaryota; kingdom Viridiplantae; phylum Streptophyta; class Magnoliopsida; order Solanales; family Solanaceae; genus Solanum; species Solanum etuberosum. The sequence continues at coordinate 7,019 of JAJONR010009814.1, forward strand.
TCCATTTTTTTCAAAACCATTCTCAAAGGGGGATTTTTTTTACACTTCTTGATTTTCCTTCTCTTTTCACCACACCCCCAACTTAGGCTTTTGGCCTAAGTTGGCTATTCAAACAAATCACACTTCATGAAAGTTATGGGTAGATGGATAAAGAGGGATCACAATTGTTCAAGTTTCTTCTAAGAAAAGGGTAAGGCTCAATAGGGTTCAAGCAAGGTTCACACATCTCACAAGGTTGACCAAAAAAGAGGTATATTGTCAAATTATTTCACTCTTCAAAATTGTTGCCTAAGATAATATCAAGTGCTTGGATTACTTAGTCAACCGGACCAACATCACACAATTGTTCAAAGTAATCTCAACACACCAGGCATTGCCACCAATATCAAACAAGACTCCACACTTTTGCTAGTGTGCAATGCTAATCACAAAAGGCTCGTATAGGCCTTCGTGAAGGGTGCTCAGGCTTAGTCTTTGGCTTGTGACCTCTCACTTGGTCCCTTGCTTAGCCTACAAGATTCTGAGGTGTTACATTATCTCCTCCTTGGGAACATTCGTCCCCGAATGAGATTCTAGACATCAAATGGAGACAAGAATTCTATCCTATCAACCCATCATGCATGGAATCACATAAATGCACATATCCGAGAAGGAAATATCAACTCCAACCTAAAGCATATTCAAATCATCATATCATGAAATTTATATGCAATTCATACTCAAATGCACATAAATGTGTAGAAATCAATCAAATTGACCCATTTTCTCAAAACTTAAATTTTTTCATGAACATGCATAAATGAGGAAATCACGGGAATATCTAAGACACATGACACCAAAAGAGTAAACCATGAGGAACTCATTACCTCAAGCTAGAGTAGGGGTAGAATCAAAGAGATGAGGATATTGGGATATCATATCGGCTCGGCCTCCCAAGTAGCACCCTCAACTAACTGATTGCTCCACAATACTTTCACGGAAGCAACTTCTTTATTTCTCAACTTCTTGACTTGCCGGTCTAAAATCTCAATCGTAACTTCTTCGTAAGAATGATTCTCCTTAACTGCCAAACCCTCTAAGGGAACTATAAATGTCAAATCACCAACACATTTCTTCAACATGGAGACATGGAAAACCAGATGCACCGATGCCAATTCACTAGGAAATTGAAGTTCATAAGCAACCTTACCAACACGCCTCTAAATCTGATAAGAGCCTGCATATCGGGGACTAAGCTTCCCTTTCTTACCAATCCTCATCACACCCTTCATGGGTAAAATTTTCAAGTAAACTCAATCATGAACATCAAACTCAAGATCTCTTCTTCTAACATCGGCATATGTCTTTTACCGACTTTGAGCTGTTCTCAACCTTTCTCTAATAAGTCAAACTTTCTTCATGGCCTCATGTACCAACTCGGGTCCTATTAGGGCAACTTCACCCACCTCAAACCAACATATAAGAGATCTACACCTCCTACCATACAATACCCCAAATGGAGCCATACCAATACTTGAGTGATAACTATTGTTTTATGCAAACTCAATCAAAGGCAAATGATCATCCCAATTACCCTTGAAATCACTTATACAGGCTCTCATCATACCTTCCAAAGTTTGGATAGTACGCTCCGCTTGTCCATCGGTTTGTGGATGAAAGGCCGTACTAAGCTTAACATGAGTACCAAGACCTTTTTGAAAAGATCTCCGAAACTGAGAACTGAATTGAGTACCACGATCGGAGATAATAGACAAAGGCACTCCATGCAACTTTACCATTTCTCTTAAGTACAACCTAGTATAGTCTTCTACTGAATAAGAAACCTTGACGGGAATAAAATGATCTGATTTCGTCATTCGATCTACTACAATCCAAATTGAGTCTTATTGTCGCCGGGTGCGAGGAAAACCAACAACAAAGTCCATATTCAAGTCTTCCCACTTCCAAGTAGGAATGCTAATTTCTTGTGACAAACCTCCCGATTTCTGATGCTCAACTTTCACTTGTTGACAGTTAGAACATTTAGCCACAAATCCAGCAATATTCTTCTTCATCCCATTCCACCAATAGATCTCCCACAAGTCATGGTACATCTTTGTGGCTCCCGGGTGAATCGAATACCAAAAACTATGGGCTTCTGACAGATCTGCTCCCTCAAGTCCTCAACGGTAGGAACATACGAACAACCTTGATACCTAAGCACTCCATCTCCCCCTTGGAAGAAAGCCTCAACAGACTTCTTAAGCACCGCTTCCTTTAATTCTACCAAAGTCGGATCCAGACCTTGCTTGGCCTTCACATCAGCCACAAAAGATGATTTTGAACCATTGTGAACCATGACACCACCTTTGGTAGAATCCACTAACTGAACACCCAATCGGGCCAATCTATGAACATCTCGAACCAACTCCTTTTTATCACCTTCTATATGAGCAACACTACCCATAGACAACCCACTAAGAGCATCCGCCACCACATTACCTTGCCGAGGTGATAGAGAACACTAATATCATAATCCTTCAATAGCTCAAGCCACCTCCTTTGGTGAAGATTTAGATCCTTCTTATTAAACACATATTACAAAATCTTGTTGTTGGTAAAAGCATCCACATGAACACCATATAAATAGTGCCTCCAAATCTGTAAGGTAAAAACAACTGCCGCTAGTTCAAGGTCATGGGTAGGATAATTCTTCTCGTGAACCTTAAGTTGCCTTGAAGCATAGGCAATGACCTTCCTATTTTGCAGAGCACACATCCTAGCCCAAATTCTAGAGGCATCACAATAAACCACAAAACCATCAGTCCCTTCTGGTAATGTCAACACAGGAGCGGAAGTAAGTCTATCCTTTAATTCTTGGAAGCTCCTTTCACATGCTTCTGACCATATGAACTTAGAATTCTTTTGAGTCAATGCTGTCAATGGAGAGGCAATCGTAGAAAACCCCTTAACAAACCTTCTGTAATAACAAACTAAACCCAAGAAACTTCTAATATCTGAAGGGGATAGAGGTCTAGGCCAACTCTTGACCGCATATGTCTTCTTAGGATCGATCTCAATACCCTTACTTGAAACAATATGACCAAGAAAAGCTACAAACCTTAATCAAAACTCACGTTTCCTAAACTTCACAAAGAGTTGTTGGTCCTTGAGAATTTGCAACACAATCCTCAAATGATTGATGTGATCCTTTTCACTCCTTGAATAGATCAATATGTCATCAATAAATACAATCACAAACATGTCAAGGTATTTTCCAAACACTCTATTCATCAAATCCATAAATTTTGCAAGAGCATTAGTCAAACCAAACGACATTACTAAAAACTCAGAATGACCATACCGAATTTGAAAAACATTTTTGGAAAGTCATCTTCTTTCGCCCTCAATTGGTGATAACCCGATTGAAGGTCAATCTTAGAGAAATAACTTGCTCCTTGAAGTTGGTCAAACAAATCATCTATCCTTGGAAGATGATATTTGTTCTTAATGGTAACCTTATTCAATTGTCTATAGTCAATACACATTCGGAGTGAATCATCCTTATTTCTAACAAACAAGACTAGAGCACCCTATGGAGAGATACTCGGTCGAATGAAACCCTTATCCTACAAGTCATTCAATTTATCCTTCAATTCCTTAAGTTCTGCCGGAGCCATTCGGTAAGGAGGAATAAAGATAGGTTGCGTATCTGGGAGAATGTCAATACCGAAGTCTATTTCCCTTTCGGGAGGAATACCAGGTAGATCATCTGGGAAAACCTCCGGGAACTCATTAGCTACGGGGACCGACTCAAGACTAGGGGTTTAGGAATCCACATCCCTCACCCTAACTGATGGTATATGCAACCCTTAGCAATCATCTTTCTAGCTTTTAGACAAGAGACAAACTGACCCTTAGGTATAGAATTTCCCCATTTCCATTCTAGGACATGCTCATTTGGAAACTGACACTTGACTACACGAGTTCTACAATCAATAGAAGCATAACATGAGTGCAACCAATCCATTCCAAGAATCATATCAAAATCTAGCATATCAAGCTCTATCAAATCAACTAGAGTAACTCTAAGGGACAAGGAAACATGACACTTTCTATAGACCCTTTTAGCCACAATAGAATCACCAATATGAGTAGAGACAGCAAAAGGATCTAACATCACATCCGGAAGAATATCAAACTTCATGGCCACATATGGCATCACAAAAGACAAGGTAGCATCGGGATCAAGTAAAGCAGAAACATCAAGTTGAAAGACGTTCAACATACCGGTAACCACATCAGGAGAACCCTCTTGCTCATGATGAGTTTAAAGTGCATAGAATCGGTTTTGCTTGGGAGCATTTGAACCCGAACCACTTGGACCGGATGAAGGATTAGGTTTAGCCCTTCGATGAATATCTCCTTCATTTTTAGCAAACTGAAGGAGAATCTCTTATCTTGTGATCCATCTTACCACACCCAAAACAAGCATTGGAACCCGCTAGAAATTTTCCCTCATGCTTCCTTCCACACTTAGCACAAGTAGGCAATAAGGACCAACTACCATTTTCTCCTTGAGGCTTAGGGTTAGACACCCTATTTTTGTTGAACTTAGAAGGAGAATTGGAGGAACCTTGGACGGAAAACCTTTGTCAAAACTTAGAACGACCATGCCCATCGGACCTTGCATGAGAGAAATTACTATCACCGGTTTTGGCCTTCTTTGTCTCCCTAGACTTTTTCTTAAGTTTTTCCTCTTTGATTTGTTGAGCACGAACCATGAGACTAGATATGTCTATGTCATTAATGAGCATGGCGGTACGACACTCTTTAACCACCATTTCGAAAACACCCAAAACAAACTTACTTATCCTTTCCCTAGGATCGACAATCATGGAGGGAGCATATCGAGATAGTTGTGTGAACTTCAAAGCATACTCCTTCACACTAAAATTTCCTTGACGAAGGTTGATGAACACAAGTACCTTTGCCTCCCTCATCTCAAGGGTGATCACTTAGTGGTAGATCGAGTGTATCGATCCTGTCCTATTTCTTTGGTGAGGGTTGACTCCAGGTAGACTTGATTATTCTAAGTATGGTAGAGTTTGATATCATCTTAGGTATGGATTGGCTCTTTCCTTATCATGTTATTCTTGACTATCATGCTAATATTGTGACCTTGTGATGCATGGTGTTTCAAGGTTTGAGTGATGGCACCAATATAATGGTAGAGTATAAAATTGTTATTAAAATGATAAATTCAGACTGATTAGGAAAAAACACAATATTGTGAGATCATACTGATCACTGGTATACCATCAATATTAGTTGTGTTGAAACTTGTGATAATCTTGCAAATTCAAAAACTAAGGCCTCTGAAAGATAAAGAGTCTGAAATACATCGAGGGGTATGAAATTGACTCTCACAAATTTCTGAGTCATATATGAGGAAATCCAAACTGGGGACTAGAGATCCTATAACTAGGTTCAATGGGTAAAACGAATCATACGATGACCTATTGTGAAATGCACTAATATTAATTTTATTCAATCCCTATGATGTGATTACGTTTATCTTATAATGAATTGTGGATGTTGAGTCTTTGACCTCTTAATGAAAGTATGTATCTCGTATGAGTGGGGTGTCAAATTATAGGAGCACCCTTGACAGATTTCACCCATATGAGTGTGAAAGTAGGCTGCTTTCTATGGGAATGTTATTGTTCTCAAAAACACTCATGAAAATCGGATAGCACAAGGTCGTAATGTGCTTGCTAAAAAAGTTTATGTCAACACCTTGATTATTGTGCGTAAATAGTGATACTTTATTTCCCTTAAACAGTTATAGTTCAAGTTGAGCCTACTACTTACTTTGGAGTAAAGGTTACTATTTTACTAAGTGAAGATTCAATGCAGAGAACACCTTCATTATGGATAATAGTCTACCTTCAACTAAATTGTGAAATACTCTCTTATTTTAATATTAAAATGAGTGGAAGATTGTTAGTGTGACATTTTAATATTAATAAAAATATATCATGTGTCACATTATGTATCATGTTATGTCTATTGGTGGACATTACATTTGTGTCTTTACTCTCATCAATTGTGAAAGAAAGTGGTCATTAGTTGTTAGTAACTTACGTAACCACTAACTCTTCATTTCACCCATTATTCTACCTAATTATTCTTGTAACTTATGTAACATTTCAGCATTCATTTGCCCAATTTACTATTCATTATCTTCCTATTTATTGTAAGGAAAAATTCATCACCTATAAATAGTGATGGTTTTATTTTTTGAGAAGAACAAGAGATTTACAAGAAAATATAGAGTGAAGAAGAAGAGTAGTATTATATTGTCTCTATTGAGTTAGTGTAGTAAAAGATAGAGTTGAGATAAAGAAAATATTCTAAGGGTGTGTTTGGTATGAAGGAAAATGTTTCCCATGAAAAATGTTTCCTAGGAAAACTAGTGGATTTCTAACTTATTTTATCATCTTTGATTTGCAAGTAGAAAATTCTTTTTGGAATTTTTTTTTTGTTAGTGAATGAAAAAAAAAAATCAAAAAAATATCTTATATTTTTTACTTGAGACTAAAACTCTTTAGGAAAATAATTTCTGATCTGAAAATTAACCCTAATAATTGATCTAGGACCCGACACCAACACCCAAACTAAGACAAGACCCCGATGACCGTTCCAAAATCTCAGGGCCGTCTTAACCACTAGGCCACTAAAACCATCTCTTGGGGCCGCCATTTAAAAAAAAAGTACTTATATATATTATTAAAAAAATTATATTAATTTTTTTTAAAAAAAACGTGTAAGAGGTTTTATAGTTTTTCTTGAAAAATTGTTATTGTTTATATTCTTAAGTATATGTAAATTGTTTTAATTATTATTAAAATTTATTCAATTTTAATATGTCAACTAGAAAACTTTATTCTGATTTTGCAAAAAGAGAGAAAACTTGAAGAAGATGGTGAAAATGTGACATTGTTCCCGATATCAAGAACTCCTAAATAATTTAAATATTTGCATCCCTAAAAATATATATGATCCAAGTCAATGGACTAATGTTGATACAAAATTGAGAGATCTATTAGTAGAAAAGGGACCATTTAGAATGACTGATATAAATTTTCCACAAGATAAATACGTACGACATTTTTCTAGTACACGCTATATTCAAAAATTGGTAAACGGAGAAAAGCATGAAAGAAAAAGATTAATCTACTCTAATGACTTGGATAAAAAAAAATTTGGTTTTGTTGTAAATTATTTAGCACAACTTCAAGAAAGTAACGGTAATTTTTAAAGCCTAATTGAAATGATTAATAAATTTGATCCATCTATGCAAGAACATATTTGAAGAATAAGCATGACGAAATTCATAGTCATTACCTTGGACATAATATACAAAGTGAATTATTAAACTTATTGGCAAGTGAAGTCAAGAATAAAATTATTAAAGAGATTAAAGAAACAAAATACTTTTCAAAATATTAGGGCCTCTCTTTAAAGTTTGGCTTTAGGCCCCCCGATCTTGTTGAGTCGGCCCTGCTGAAAATCTGACCCTGAGATTTGACACAGGACTTGTCCTAGGAATTTTCTATTTTCAAAAATAATTCTTTTAAAAAAAATTGATGGGGTCGCGTGCGGGGCGGGTGGGGGTGGCTGGGGGGGTAGGGGTGGCGGTGGCATAAAAATGAAAATTTCTAAACTTTGAAATATTTTTTCAAAAACCATTTAAAAATTGTTTTTTGATGGGGGTGGCCTAGATTG